>JANHFX010009634.1:0-24863 GCA_027560015.1 Chloroceryle amazona
CTGCAGCAGTTCTGTAGTTTTTCCAAGGAAATTCTTTCCCTTGGACCACCATCTATTGGTGTGACTGTCTGAACAGTCCTTTATCTCCCTCGGGTCTCATTCTGGGCACGTCAGAGTTATGCAGAAGTGAGGTGGTCAGGGTCAATAAACCGTCGGTATCTGGCCACGGCTTATGCAAGGCAGAGCCTGTTGTAACTGCTCTCATTGTACTCGATAAAGTCACCCTAGGGTAAAGTCTCCACCCCTCCCTTACTCAAATTCTACCTCCTGCCTTCCTGTGAAGTGTCAACTCTCTGTCTGCACTATCAACAAAATCTTTTGTAAAATCCACGAGTAAACTTCAGAAACAGGCAGCTCAGGTGCCTACAACTGCACGAGAAAAGACCAACGTTTCTGAACTAAGCATATACACTCACCTGTACCTCCTAAAATCACATACAGCTAAAAAAGGACAGATTTTTTGTCTTTGGAAATAAATGACTGGGACTGACATCTGTAGTCGCCTTAATTTCTACACTCACACTCCCTCAGAATGCACTAAATGCCACTTTACAAAAGTCCTGTAGTCTCAGCAGGAGATCTGCAGGGTTTATTCAACTCACGCACATCCCTGCTGACACACTTTTTGGAGAAAGAAGCATGAAACTTCTAACCTTCCTTTGTGATCAGTACTGAATTTCCACAAGGACATGCAAACTCTTGATTTCACACCCCTTGAATTCGCAACTGCAAGTTTATTAAAGGCTAGTAAAACTCACTCTTTGGCTTCCCCCAGCAAACTTGAGGGACTAAATGCCCAGGTTTGTTACTTATTTTTAATAATGATATCCTTGGTTGGACTTGATGATCCTAGAGGTCCTTTCCAACCCTAATGACTCTGTGATTCTACCTTGGACTCAGTGACGGATACAGAAATGCAGATGGTCACCAATAAACAGTGGTGAATGAAATCTCATTCTGCTGGATGTTGCTGAGCACCTGGAGATAAAAGGAATCTGGAAAAGCAGTCATGGCCTTTTCCTTATGGATGTAAGCCCTGAAAAACACCAGATTGACTGGGAGCACATCTATAGCCATACAAAGACACTACTATTTCATAATGCTTCTTTCTCTGGTGTTACATTCTATTAACCTTGAAGGGAAAAATTCCGAGGTTGTTTACCTTAATACATTGTCTAAGTGACTCTGCAATGCTGTTGAAAGTTAAACCAATAAAATATGACTGCTGCTTTTTAAATTTTAGTACTACATTTTTATCTGGCAATAAAAACATGTCCCAGCAAGTCTAACTTGTAAGATGTTCTGTTTCCTTCAAGAATAACCTGTCGTGTGTCACGTCTGCAAGTGTATTACCTACCCAGGACAAAACTGGGAGCTCTTCAGAGTTAATATACAGTTCTCATTCCTCAGCTGACCAGTGGCAGGTCATGGGTTACTGAACTGTGGAGGAGTTTGCATCATCTACTCCTTTCTTTGTAAGGAAAAAAGCAGAAAACTTTCAGTTTTATTATGACACGAGCCACTACAGAGCACCTCTTCCTTACTGAAAGCATTACAATGTGCATTAGAACTTCAAAGGGGAAAACCAACACATACATCAGCAACCCCTCACGAGATGGCAGCACATGCACACGAACAGACTAGGACACATTACCCACAGAATAAAATATTAAAAAGAGTAATACCAAAAATATATTCTGTTCCTCTCAGCTCGCAATTTCAGTGTTGCTTACGAGGAATGACGTAAGTTACATCTTTTATATCATGCCTTTTGTTGTTACCAGGTTACCTTTTCCTGCAGAGAATTCCCCTCATTAACAGGCAAAGCGAAGATTTGTCATTCTGCCTGTTTCATTTGCCCCCGAGGGTGTTTAACTGCAGCACTTAACTTGCATACAATGCTCAGCTGAGAAATAATGTTGTTTAAGTCACTTGAGACACAATTCTTCTATTAAACCTATCTCACTATATAGAGTATGTTTTATAATTCACAAGAATTAGTAAAGTGGGTCTAAGTAATGCCTATAATAAGCCAGGAAACTGCCTATTATACAGTTGCCCCTCTGTGTAAGTACAGCTAAAGATGATTTCTCACTTTAAGCATCCCCTTAATTTCCCTGAATCTACAACTTTTTTTATGGTGATCACTGATTCTATCTGTTCTTCAGAGGATGACAGGATATTGCATGAGCTTCAAACCACTGAGTGAACAGCGAAAAAGATTAATACTTTTCCATACACTGTTTTTATATTTGTGTATTTCATGAATGTAATCACATACCATTAATAACTAAATTTAGCTTTTATTAAGCATGACCGCACAACAGAAGAGACAAATACATTTTATTTAACTTCTGCATTTTATTCTGAAACCACTGACCTCACTTTTAGGACCAGATTTCACAGTAAAAGTAAGAGGAAAGGATGCAACAGAGGTGCCATAAATCTCTAATTCAAAATCATTCTTCTGTCATAAAGGAAATCATATATTGCATTTTGCTGTATGAAAAATTAATGAAAAAATTGTATCCAGTATATGAAGTTATAACTGGGATCATAACATCACCTAGATCATCAGTTTCCTTTGGTTTCTAGTTTTTGGTTAAGAAAACACCCAAACACCTTTGTTACACAGCTTTCTGAAAAATTAATGCAGTTAAAGACAGAAAAAAAAAATAATCATGCCCAATAGCTTATGAGCTTTCAGACAGGAAATGAACTAAGCCTCTATTTGTTTTGTCTTTCATGTACGTTGTGAAAAATCTGCTCAGCAGTATTAAAATGAAAATTGCATCTCGCTTCATGTCAGTTTATTTTATGAATAAACTTGTCTGCTCTATGTCGGCAAACTGTAACTTTTTGAAAAGAGATTAACCTATTTCAAACTGTATTTTAGCACACTTAGACCAATCTTAAGGAACAGTCCTGTAAAACAGGTGTCCAGAGGATATACAGAAGACACAAGTAATGTTTAGACTACTTGTAATACCTTGTCCTCTGAAAGACTTTTAGACATACTTAAACATTCAACACAACCAGATTATGTAACTGATAAAGATCACTTCCTCTTTCAGGTTGCTTTCTGGACTGGTCAATGATACACTGTGAATCCACCTGATCAAAAGAAGCAAGATAGAAAGTCAGAATGCTTTCTTAATCATGTTTTCCTATATAACACAGTTAAGGAAAAGACACTTGAAGTTTTGAGAGTTTCAAGTCATACAAGAATTCCAGTTCCATGCCACACATTTCAACATAAGAGCCAGTACTATACAGCAGTCCTATACTGCTGTATCTCATGGTTAGCCTAAGTCAGAATGCTATTCCACAACCAGTTCCACGCATGACAAGTAGTACTTCATGCGACTATGTAAGAAGAATGTCCTGAGATACGTCAGATGCAGTGGAGATGATCCCGATTCAAGGCCTATACATTAGCTTGTTATAAAAGCTAAACACTAATATAACCGAACAGGAGATTATCTTCATAATACTGAGGGTAACTGAATTTGAAACATGAAAATAGAAATGTTTTGGCTTACGGCAGTATATCATGACACACTCCAATCCCTCCATTAACACCCACTAGAAATGTGGGCCCTTGGTGCTCGTTCACTGTAGTCAGTCTTACCAAGAAGAGAGGCCTAAACTCCTCATAAAGACACCTGCAGGTGGGAGAGGTGCACGGAGGGCGCCTGTAGAAATCTTGTACTCCTCACCCCATTTAATTAAGAAAATGTACCTGCTCATCAGGAAATCTAGCAGCCTGCAGAGGCCCTTACAGAAAGAAATGTAAGATTTCTAACAGAGTAGGAAACCAGTCTTTTTTGCTTTATGAAACCCTCTCGGTTTTTGAGAGAACTCCCCTCCTACCTGGTCCCATCACTTGATTCTAAAGCAGCACACATTTCTGTTTGCTTAAAAGGGAAAAGCCACCTGAAAGCACAGCGACTCAAACCAGAACTGAAATCACTGTATACAGGCCACAGCTGCTTAATAGGAAGTAGAATATAAAATTTTATCTTCCAGCAAATGTAGAATTACCTTTACAAAAAAGTTGCCTCCCAGCTTAAAAATCATGAAGTGTTCTATTTGAAAAGGCTAAATATTCATATACGCAAAATTAAAACCAAAATCATCCAGGAAACTAAACAGACTCTAGAAAAATAAGGTATTTGATGTATGCACAAGTTCTTATGCCTTAAATTCAACTCTACAGTGCTTTCAGTCTTTTTAAATTCAAAATACAAAAGACAGCCTTGCAAAGGAAATTCTCCCTTTGACCAGTTAACTAACTGGACTAGAGTACTCTGGCTATGAAGGAAAAAAATAAACCAAAACCCCCAAACTTTATACCCTTACCTGATTCCATGCATATGGCTTCTCATACCACGTAGGAGCAATCTTATCTCGAGGTTTTGATTTGCAGATTAAACTGAAATTGCATAAAAATAGCCTTAAGAAATATACTGCATTTGATTAATTATAAAGGCAAAAGAATTTTTGTCTTAGCTACAGCTCTGTGTTTACAAGGTGCCTGGGCTGCAGGGAATCTTTAACGTCCTTGCTAACCTAGTCCTATTTGTTCACTTCTCTGTGTTGTGCCCCTCTAGTGGAAGAAGTCAAAATACAAAGTTTCACAGGGACTTAATTTTCTTTTAAATAAAACAGTGATTTTTTTTTTTTAGTTTATGAAGTATTTGCAACTGTCATTTATTTCGTAAGCTTTATGCATGTTTATTCACTAGAATGTGTAACACAGCTGCTTTTAGGGTATTTTGTTTTGCATGACAACTCAATTACTATATAGATTGTCTGTCTGCTCCAGTTATTTCCTCAAGCTGTGCAAACTACAACAGTAGTAGACTTTAATTAATTCTGTCTAGATGTGTTTTTCAAACATTGATTTCAGTCTTAAGCAGAGGTGACATGTTGTAAATATAATTAGCTTTTGAAAAATGGAAAAAAGCTATGAAAGACTCTTTAGGCTAAATTTTTACATATTTACTCTTATTAATAAAAGTTAGTTTTTTTCCAAGACATGAAACAAAGTACAATCAGAAAAAATATTCAAAATGAAGAAATATTTTACATAAAGGAAACAACGACATCATGACAAAAACCAGACTGTCTCTACCTTCAACAAGGCAAACCAAACCAAACCCAACCCAAAAAAAAAAAAAAAAATAGCTGTAGGATCACTGGAACAGAATCAGTAAAAGCACAGTTTCCAAGAGAGAAAATGTTATCATAGAAAAGTATAAAATCCTAAATAAAAAGCTAAAGAAGGCTGATGAGAATGACTGAGTCAGCACATCAGCAACACTGTGGACCTGCACAGGCTGCTCCTTCCCTTTCCAACTGGCTGAAGATGTCTGAACAATCAACCCCAAAAAGGTGCTGAAACAGTAGCAAGAGTTCACGCATCTCAAGAAATAGCAGTGACATTTTTGTGCCTTGAATTTAGTGTGTAAATGTTGATATCCAAGCACGAGCTCCTGTTACTGTCAGTCACCTCCCGAGAGGTTGTGTGGTTTTGCTTCTTTTTGCCTTTCCACTTTCCTTGACTTCTGACACTTGTTACCACGTGAATCTCACAAAGCAAACTTCTTTCAGCTTTGAAGTCTAAACATGGTACTACATGGCAGCGTCCCAAGGCAATGCAGACACCAACTGGCCTGAGGTACCTGGACACAAACAGGAACTTAAATATCGCATCAGCAGTACTCTCTGCAGCTGGTGTTTTACCAAGAGTTTGGCAGATGTGAAAGACGCCTGCAGTGGTGCCCCTTAAGCTGAAAAGGCAAGCAGCATGCATCTCTGAGGTACAGCCTTTGGGAAGCTGTAGCACCACTTCTGGAGGAGCACACAACCCACTGCAACAGCTGGCTGGAAGCCGTCCTGGAGATGAGAGCAGCTGACCCACTGTCAGCATGTGGGGTGTGGCACACAAAAGATAATCACCTTGCTCCCTTGTCATATCCAACATATCTGCTTGTCATAGAACATACAGTAGGTATCTCCACATCTTCTGGCAATTGTTTGTTTATGCTCCTTTAACTACATTTCCAGTGCCTCAAAAGGTAAGGCTCACCCTCACATACTTGTTAATTGATTATAAAATGCACCACTGAATCTTCTCTCAAGGTTTGGAACTATGAAGTACAGGTACTTGCTTTTACATAAAGGCAACATAAGCAGCATTTTTTTTCACAATAGGAAGTGAAAAAAAAAAACCAAAACCCCAACCCATCAACGAAGCAGGTACATTCTAAAACAAGTGTCCTGGTTTAACTCCGGCCAGCAGCTAAGCACCAACACAGCCACTCGCTCACACTTGAAAGCAGCAGCATAAACAGCTGCTCTGGTAATGATTTTGATAACCTAGGGCAAGGGCAGCTAAGCTTAAAAGCTTCTGATTTTTATCAGCATGGGGAACTGCCTCACTTTGGCAATACAGTTACTTTAGAAAAGCTCTATTTGCAAAAAAAAAGTCACATTTCCTGAAGAAGAGGCAGATATTGGAGAGCATAACGTAGCTCTTCATTCATGGCTGAACCAGAGCTCTTTTTTATATCTGTTCGGTACAGAACTAGGTAGGGATGAGGAAAGTCTCCTGATGATACAGGCAGCGCTAAAATGGAAGCTACATTTACAAACAAAGGAAGATTTTTCACAGCATGCTCAGCAGTGGCAGACATTAGAAGGAGCTATTACAAGAATACTTCATTGATCTAGCTCCCCCAAACACTTCCCACACACCGCAAGCTAAAAAAATTCTCAGGACTGTCTTCACTGACTCCCAATAGTCTTTTCAGAACCACTACTTCAGTTAAAGAAGCAGGGAGGCCTGCTGGAGAAAAAGGCAAGTGGCCTTAACTTCAATTCAGTAGGCCAATCCTACTACGCAGGTCTGTTGAGCGAGGAAAGGCAGCACACAATTCAAATTTAATGCACAGGGAAAGAATTCTAAAATCCTCTGCACTCCCATGCCACAGAACTTCACTGGCTTTGTCTTCAGTGCACAGAGATACATCAGAACCCGTATGCTGCAGAACAGGTTTTACAGTCTAGGTTTTATAACTCTGCCCTGAAGAACCCGTGTTTCTACAAGAAGACTAAAGTTGTCAAGTATACTTCTACAGAAATAAACAAAGTAAATGAAATGCATCATTAAATGAGAACATGCATTATTTTTCCAAAACCCAATCTGAGCTATGCTTCAAGCAATCATTTATTTTGTTTTTGTTGAGACTATGAAAAACAAGATCTTATTTCTACAACACTATTACCATAGAAGTTTCTGACGAATGTTTTCCTGCAGCTGTGTCATCCTCTCTTGTCCAGAACATGCTGCACATTCATACAGCAGCTTATTAATGTCTGTCCTTAGGATGTTTATCTGTAAAAAGCATCGGTGATAGAATTTAAAGCACTCTAAACCAGCACTAGTTGTATATTATGTTATACTGACATGAAGGTGGTCATGGCAGCCATCCTACCAAATTTCACCTGGAATATTATTAACATAAGCAAAAACAACTGAAGCTTTAGAAATGTTTCTTCCTCCAGATGCACCTCTACTGGTCAAAGACATTAATTAATATTCAGGCACTTGATATCATGACCTTCAAAGTTACTCACATAAGCCACAAAAACATAGAAGCTCCCACTTGCCTGGATTTTTTTCCAGTACAGAATTCTTCTAGTAAAAGCTTAAGGATTTTATTTTCTCTACTTGTCCGTAATTTTCACTTGTGCAACAGCTCAGTGTTACCGCTGTGGCTCAGGTGTCCTGACTATGGACATCACACACCCCAAATCAGGGATTTCAGAACACAGTAGCTCACATACGTGCACCAGCATAGACACCGTGTCCTTAAAGAGCCTCTAGAAATCCTTGGTCACCACCTGATGTACCTGCTCCGTACACAGAACTCACTCATCAGGGAACTGTCTAAAGCACACAGCAAGTTGAAGCACAGGTCAAACACAGGTTACTGTCCTCAGAACAGAGTATGCTTACATACTTCCCCCCGACAGCTCTCTGGCCACAACCTGCAAAAAGGCTGCAGTGAGGAGTACAGGGCTTTCTGTTGCTTAGTTGATCTGCTCTGAGAGGAGTAGCTTAACACATGATTAAACAGCGTTGTAAAACCAAGCTGAAGATTGCAAAGCAGTGCTCAGCTAATCAGTAAAACCCACAATAACCCTAAGAACACAGCTAACAAATATTGACATCCGACTAGTACAAAATCAATACTTTTGGTTTGAAAAGTGTATATTGGTCTATATTATGTTGTTTTGGTCCAAGTGGATGGAGAGGGTAACACTTTTTCTGATAAGAATCCAAGTTATAAAAAGGTAGTACACTAAAAAAATCCAAACCCAAAGCTTAAAACAACTTTTCCTATTAACTCTAAGAGTTAACAAGCTCTGATACGCTAAATTCTACTGAATTCCTACTACAGTGAAAATGCATGGTTTACCTCTGATATGTCTTCCATTCCCAAATGCACATCAAATGTCAGCTCCATGTCATTTTCTGGAAGCAGTGGAGCCTCACAAGTCTGACTCCAACCCAAACCACACAGAACACCAGTAAAATGCCTTCCACTTTTATCAACCCTGTATGAAAAAGAGAACAGTCTCACCTAGAGATGAAGATATTAAACCCACATCAAGATAGACTTAAAAGAATTTGTCTGAGACACACTAAGCAATATACGAGTGTTTTAGAGAAGATAGAACAATGGAGAGGCATTCACACTTACTCATACTGATTCTTAAATACAGTGCTGAAACAAAACTAAAGTTCTGGCTATGAAAACACATACTCATCAAATTAAAAAGAAAATCTTGTCTATGCAAAATGAAAAAAAAAGAAACTTTAATTAAGGAAAGCTAGCTTCACTATGTTGAAGTTACAGTCTACTGATACAAGGATTTAAACAAAACACAACAGTAACGCAACTGCCAGAACTCAGCTTTCACAAAAATCACACAAGTTTTTCCTCCTCACATAGATTTCAAATGTGCCCAGTTCTACACTTCATCTTCCAAGGCTTCCAGCATGACTGTCAGTGACTGTATTGCCTTACTGTCAGGGCAGAGCCTGCAGCACCAATTCCTAAGTACATGAAGTAAGTTACTGTAGCTATATACTAAAGCTGATAAAAGGTACAAGAATTACAGGATCAGGAAGAGAATTTACTGAATGCTTAAAGCAGAGCAAAAGAAGAAGATATCTTTCACCAGTTTGTGAGGATCCCAAACAAAATACAAGAACTACCACTTATTTTAAAATGCTTGAATACCTGAGTTCTATAGCAGGAGCAAACAGCATACTAAGGAGTGCAAGGAGGCCAGGAATAGGAGGCATCACAGAGGTTTCCTCTAAAATCACAGTAGAACCTGTCACCAAAAATAATTAAATACAAATCTGAGGAGTATCTAATCAAAATGAAACCTCAAAAAAAATATATTATAGAACTGCAGTGACATATTTACTTGTAGAGCTTTTCATAGAAAAACATCAGTCTAGAGGAACTGTCCAAACATTTTTATTAAGCATTACCAGTTGCATTTGCTGATAAAGCAGCAGCAACCAACAGTTGCTGAAAGGGATCTTCTGGAGCATCCGGGATGATGACAGAGTTTACACTTTCCTTTCTGATGATAGTTTTTCTAGGGAGGAAAAAATATTTTCAACATTAAAAAAAACCACAAAAAACAAAACCAAAGACACCATACAAACATGTTAAAAAAGTATTTTACATTGACGATGAAACCTCAGTGGATAGCAATTACTGGCTGAAGATTAAGTGAGCGCCCTTTAGCAGATGTATATCATAGTTAATACATAATGCCAGTGCCTGCAAGACATCAAAGCACCTTTAATAAAACTATTAAAATTTTACATAGCAATAATGTGCATATTAATGCAACTCAGTCCTGACAACTTCAGTCTTTTCAATGAATAAAAATTCTGTAAAAATCTCTAAGAGTAGTTAGGATGGTTTTGCCCTATTTATAGAAAAATAACACCTGAGAACGTGCCTATACTTCACAGTACAAGTCTTCTCATACCTGAACTGGGATACTCTAGTCAGACCATAGCATTTCACCTCATAAGGAGTGATCGGGCCAAAGACTGTTACCTTCAAAAAGAGAGAACCAATTATATTCTAATTAGCCAGCATCTGGACCTCTCCAAATCAGAGTCCTTCATAAATGAAAACCAACACACACTTCAGCATGTACTGAGCAACAATGAATTGATAAACAGCATTTTCATTTCATCCGTCTAAAGCTGACCGTGCTTGTTGAGGCGCCAAAACAAAAATCATGTATTTTCACAGCTGCTGGGGATTCATGGCTTTCCACTGGCTTAAAAACAAAAGTTTAGACTTCATAGAGCACCTAACAAAGCCAGGTTATTTTTGTTTACATGAGCAGGTCTTTAATCTTGAAAATATTGCACTTTATGAAAGCGAGTAGTTGAACAGGACTACTCCTGTGGGTGGACTGAGCATGATTAGGTGCTTGAAAGCCTGAAATTTTGTCAGGTCTGAAAGAAGAATTACAACATAGATGAGGCTTAACTTAGAATGTAGGACAAAAACAGGACACATTTTCATTTTCATGTTTTACATCCCAGCTGAGGTGTGACTAGATACATCAAAATACATAAAACCAAATAAATTCTGAGTTTGGAATTGGCAGTGGAAGAAACACCCACCAGTGTCCACTGCATCACCTCTCCTAGCTGCTTGCCTATCACTAGCTGAGGAAGAATGAAACACTCTGTATAGTAAAACCAATGCTTAAATTTTCTGAGAAATTGATAGGGCTGTAACCCTGCTTTTTGCTGTACTTTATATAATGAAGCCTACCACGCATGGAAACAGTGTGTTCAGTTATTCAATTTTATCTTCATTCTTTGGTGGTTTGAAGCACCACCTTAGAATGTCTTAGAAGAGTTGGTTCACTTTGCTCTTGGGCTGTACTTCAAACCTTTGTTAAAAGCTACTGTAGCCTCGTCTGCAATGGTGGCCACATGGCATTCTACCAACAGAAAGTAGAGTGTGCTATGAAAGGCATCAAATATGGTTTGGATATTAAAGGTACTCGCAATCTTCATCTCCATCCTGACAATGTGAGAAGCAGGGTTATGTAATACCATATAAAAAACTGTGCTCAGATTACCTTATGGGTTGGCACGTGAGATTTACTGTCAGAAAACCAGTTTAACAATCTTTCAATGAGATGCTTTTCTTTCTCTCTTGAAGATACAGGCATGTTCTCTTCTTTTGTTACTTGGTCCAAAGATAAACCCTTGAGCAAGTCATGGCTTTGCTACATAAGAAAGGAAGAGCATTATAGCCAGGAAACAGCTAGGTTTTTCAAAAATTTTACAAAAAAGGCCCTCCACAAAGAACATGCATACTCACATAGCAATAGGTAAAACTGCTCTTATCACCTTTTATATAAACATAAAAATAGAAGACAGCTTAAACTATGAAAGAGTTCCATGTTTTCAAAGTTACAGAAAACAGTCAAGCAGTTCAATTGATATAATTATCTCCCGGGAAGTATCACTTTCAAAAGGTGTTTCAAAGCAGCAATAGTTTTGGCCAACAGCCCAGTATGAATTATGCCACACATAAAATATATTGTCCAATTCAAGTATTAATCTTGCTTAATCTGAAGGCATTAGTAAAGATGTGAGCTCAACGTCTGAGAACTTCAAACAGCCCGAGCTGAAATAAATTAGCCTAAGGAAACTGGAAGCAGCTTATTCAATACGTACTTGTGATTCGTACGGTTCTAGTGCTGGCTCGGCGTAGCATTCTTCAATAAGGACATCGCGAATATTCACAAGCTCTTTGCGCCTCATGTAACAGAAAGCATCCACATGCAGAACACTACGCACAAGTGAATACACCTTCACTAGATGGGTATAGCCATCTACGAGCGAGGCAAACCTCTGTCTGGCACTGTAACTCCACCATTCCCCACAGATAAGAGATTTTGCAGAGGGACGCATCTTGCAGATCTTGAATTCCAAAGCCTAGAGCAAAAGCATTAGAAACGATGGTTACCTGAGTAAAGAATCAGCATGGATATCTTTCATTTTCCCAACAAACTGTTTGAATTAGTAACTATAAATGGCTTCATAATTATTGCAGTGGCTTATGTTAGTTCCTAGGGCTGCTGTAAAGCTACTAGCATAATTCCTATTCCCTCACTGCTAGTGCAGCTACACACTACAGCTGATCTCACTTCAGTATCGTACATAGCTGCTAATGAATCAGAGCAAACAGAGCATAGAGAAAAGCTAATTTGGCATTAATTCACCATCCGCATTAAAATCTTAGAAGTGTAGAGATGTCTTCTCCAGAAAAAAAAGCATTGCAATCCACAGTTCTTTTCAACTACAGCAACAGAAAACTTGGCAAGACCACTGCAGCTATCCTGTTCCCGGCAGGCAAGAGTAATTAAGTTCTCATTTAACCCCTTTCCACAATCACCATCTGTAATTATGTCTTTGGATGAATCTACAGCAGAATCCCTATTTTTTTTCTAGGCAGTCATTAAAACTGCTCATTATAAGATTAGGCCTGAAGTGGAAATATATTTCCCTTTAATACATCTGAAGAAAACACACACACACAAGAAGGATGCTTCTTGCCGAAGTGAATTCTATTTATTTTTAAAAATCAATTATAAAAGAAAAGAAAACAAAATTAACCCTGTCAAGATCTAATACTAAGAAGAGAGAAAAGAAATAAATCCATACTTCTGCTGGTTCATTTTTCATTTTCATCATTAAATGCTTCAGAGGAAAAAGAAAAATAAACCACTTTTAATTATCTTAAAAATCTAAATGAGGACTGGAAAGCTGAATTTCACTCAAAGTCTACTTATTTTATTTGTAAATATAGCTCAAGATAATAATATTTCTGAAAAATTAAGTCCCTCAGATTTGTGTTACAGATCAGCATTTAATTATCAAGAGATTTCTGTCTGAAAGTATCCAGCTAAAACCAGCAGTTCAAACAATAGCACAGCAGCAAAAAGCAAAACCAGAGACTTTCAGCTTTGTGAAATTTAGATCGGGTATCTCCTGTGTATTTCTCCTGTAACTACTAGTGTAGCAGAGCTAGAACTTTGGTGGAGCAAAAATAGTCTGTACAGTAACTCTACGCAAGAGATTTATCCCTGCAGACTCATGCCAGGCAGGCAAGAAGAGATATAACTATGCTGCCCCTACCTGTAGTAGGAGCAGCTAGGTTTAGACAGAGAACAGTGGATTAAACTAGGCATTGATAGTTTCTCCTCTCTGGGCTGTTTCTAAGCTGTATAAACCTCTGTCATTTGTTCAGAGGTTCTTTAGGCTAAGACAAAGCTGATCTACTGCTAAGCCTGTTACTCCTGAGGTTTGCATATAAAGAGGCAACGGAGTAACCAGAACAACATACTCCTTCTAGGGCCAAGTTCTACTCCTCACAGAACTGATGGTCAACAAAGAAACCGATAACAAAAAGCAACAAACATCAAAAAGCAGCTGTATAGCAATGTCCTCTCTCCTTCTGCAGTTACTGTGATTACAGGTAGGAGCCCGATCCCGCTACATTGTCCTCGAAGAAACACTGGGTAACATTTCTCTAACTAAACAAAATGCAACTCTGTTACTCTGAGAGCTACTGCTCTGTGCCTACTGATCTGTGAAAAGCCTTTAGCCACCTATTAGTGAAGGTGTTTTGTAGATACTCTAATTAGCAAAATACACTAATATTCTGAAAAGCATCACGCTCTGAATCGCGTTTCTGTTTGCCAGACCAGACATGAAAAAATTTATTAAGCAGCAGCAAATGCCATCACATCTACCTGGAAAGGAAGCTCTTGAAGACAGCTTGGAATCTCTTTTAAATTCTTTAAAGGCACTTTTGATCTATTACCATAATCCACAAAAAAAACCTGGCAAAAGAAGCAAGAGCGTCAGCAGAGATTCGACAACATTAAAAGTGTTACTTTCAGAGGCAAGGAAGACGACAACCCAAGTTTAATAATTACAGTACAACACAATCTTATCAAGTGAAGTGGAAGCAAATTCAGAGTCTGGAAAACATGCAAATGAAGTAATGTCAAAAACAATAGGTGAAATTTTATCATGTCTATTACTTGATTCCTTGGTTTAAACATCTACTGGCACTGTAAACAATCTGCTGAATCTAGAGAAGGAATGTTTCTCTGAAAGGCTCTAATTGCCTCCCCCCAGTTAAATCTGCATAACCTTACTTCTTATGTGAGTGATACTACCTAATAATTACTTTTAGGATAAGCACATGCTCACATGGATCTGGTGACCATTAATAAATGCAGAAGAGAAAGTGATGAGATTAGCAATGTTATTTACTAATCTTCCATGACTTTAAACAGATGCCAATGTTCAGTATTAAGTCTGTACTGGTGACACCCAGCTGTGTTAAGACACCAAGAAATTCAAAGCAGGAGTGGGCTGTGCAAAGGAGAATCTTACCAAAAATTTTAAAAGTCTGTCCTTAATTTCTGAAAAGAACACTACTGGCCTGAAAAATGAATATAAATCTTGAAGGTGGCACTAATTTCCATTACTGATCTCAGCACAAAAAGCCAAAATGTACTAATGAATTTACTGATGATACTGAACTCAGCAACATAGACACCAATACAAAAACCATCACACTGAACGGACCCAAGAATTCAATGTAAACAGAGAAAACCAAGCAGTATGAAGTAAGAGATCATAGCCTTTGGAATTTTTCACAATTTCTCCTACAGAGACTCCATTATTATTTATGAATTCTATTTAGATGGAAGTTATCAAGGATACAGAACTGCGTACAGAATTGCATACAAGATGACAAGAGCTGGCCTGTGTAAAAAAGCTAGGAAAAGGCAAATGTGACACGTGCCACATGAAATACTTTTGAATGCAGAGCAGAAATTCTGTTGAAATAGGAATACTAGCAGCATTGCATAACCCAGGGTGGAACAGTAAGTATGGGAACATGATTAATTCTGCTTCAGAAAACTGAGGTCAAAACAAAAGAGAGGAGGGAGATGGAGAACAGGTGAACAGAGGTCAATGTAGTACGTGAGATGGCAAAGAGTGCAGCTTCAGGTAGCAAAGCAAAGTCCAGGCAGAAATAGCCAAGAAAATGAATAGAGGGAAGGGGGAAAAGGAAAAATTTTAAAAAAAAGCATATGTAAACAAAGGTACTGTCACTGTCAGAAGAATCAGTTTTGAGAAACTGGGCAGGAATGACTAAAAACTGACAAGACAGTGGGGGTAAAAAAACCAAACTTACTTATCAGATGGATCTCACTGTATTTGAGGAGGAAGTGATGTGGCTACTGCCACTCTGAAGTAGACATTCCTTACCTGATTTTCCAAGTTACTGGAGGTTTTAGTGTTTATTTTGCTTCAGTCTGCTTCAGCATACAAGATATCATCAACAGCTTCTCAATTTAGCACTAAAATATTCCAGTGCTCTGGGAAAAAACCCAGCTCATCTATTCTGGCAACATTCTATTAAGGTTGTATTTTACTTCTAATTTTGCAGATTGCTTTGCTGGAATACTTATTGTTAACATGAACATAATGCTTTGTTTAACAAAAACCAAACAAACTAAAGCTTGTTAATGCAATTACACCCTACCAATTCAATATGACATATTACTGTACCTCAGCAAAATCTCCACAGACATACAGAATACGAGCTCTATAGTATCCTCTGTTTTCCGGGTAATTGAATGGTGCCAGACAAACCAAATCTGGATGTGGAGGCACTGACAAATCCACCAGGTTCTCCTGGTTAATTTCAGCACTTAGAGCCTGGAGTACAGTCCTAGATTTTTCATCAATCCTGTAACCCCAGAAGTGTCCAACTTCTACTATCTGAAAGTATAAAAATTAAACAATATCAGATTTTATATTTATTCTTCTGCATCAAATATAAAACACATCTGAGCGAAACACATGAAAGCACTCCTACTCCTGATGCACACAGAAATGTTCTTGTACTGTAGTAATGGAGGGAATCATTTTTTCTCATAGATATTATTTTGAAGTGTTTATTTGCTGTGCAACTGCAATACACTTTCCATCTAAATAGATTCTGATATACTCATTACTAAAATACAGAAAATTAAGTAAAGACTGCTTCCATTTTTCTAAATCAAAGTGACATACAGAAAATACAAGGTATACGGTTGATTAGACAGGTAGACACAGATAAGGTGCACTTCTCTCGTTAATGAAAGAATTTCAGCTACATTTATCAGCCAATCAGCATTGTTACCATTACGGTTAGCCAGCCTTCAGGAAAAAAAGTGGCGTGTTCTTTTCAGTTAAGTCAAACTGAATAAAGTAAGTCATCTTTTCAAATGGCTGACTGAATTAATATACCCTTTCTGATCTTGTATCGAATGCACGTGATAAAGTATCTTTATTTGCAATACATATGATCATTAAAGCTAATCTATTAAACAGAGGTAGCATAGGTAGTTAAGTGACTGGAGTATGTCTAATAAAATCCGTGAACATTTTTGATCCAAGAGACTTAATAAAATGCAGAAAAATTTCTGTGTTCACAAAACATGTCACTACTATCAAGCGCTGTTTTAATACTTCAGCCTGTCATTTCCACTAGCTCGGTCGTTTGGAATTTTTTTAGTATTTTTATTTCACCAGCAAATATATTGCTTACTATTACTCAATTTGCTGAGACAGCAGAAGATTTAAAAATTTCTCAGTTTCAAAATTCAGAATTATTTCTATATACACATATAATTTTCCCCTAACACAGTACCTGTTATGCATGCAATATTTTTCCAGATGAGCATGCAGTACCATTAATTCATCTGATTTTTCACATCCACAGTTTCTGAAGAAATCTGGCAGTTAACAGTAACCAGGTAAATGGCCCAAATACCTACTAATTCTCATTTCTACAGGGTACACAAATATTTTACCTCTCCCAGTAATCCTCTTTAAATTTAGGCCTGATTCCAGCTAACATTTACTGCCAGCAAATGCCACCAAGTTTGTCAAGTGCAAATACACTTCAGTATTTGAAATTAATTTACAATATGCACATGCCATTTAATAAAGATCTACTAAAAATTAGACCAAGAACATTCTCCATACCTTTTACAGATACCTCCATGCTAAAAACACTATTAACACCCATTCTTTCATTTAAGCCTGTCAGTTACTAACCTCTGCAGTCATCTAGGTACCAATTATTAGATATGACCTACTTCAGATGTAGAACATTCATACCTCTGTTATCTTGATGGGATGAAGATGATTTGGGATCATCTCTGACTGTTGTAAAGTACCAAATGAGATTTCCACAGGCTCCACTGTCTTCTTCTGACAGTCCACATTTACTCTAAAAAGTTTATGCAATAGTGATGCTAAATACTTTCACTTACAAGCAAGAACTCCGGAGTTCAATCATTTGCTTACATTTGCTTCCCAAGGTGTCCCTAAGGGCATGTTTCTGTGCTTGAATGACTTTTATTTAGAAATATATTAATTCAATGAGAATGTTAAATTGTCATGCAGAACCAAAATACTACAGAGAAACCGTATGAATTCCATTATGACCAAACACAGGAAAACATATACCAAGACAACAACCATGACATCCATGACATCAATGTATTAGAAAACCAAAGAATTAAGGTTAAATAGTGAGACTTTTTGCAATGGCATGCCTTCTAAGCTTATTTTTTAAAATTAAATCTTCTTTTTAGACATACTATTCCCTTTTACTTGACAAAAGTTGACAACTCTAAAATTAGTCTGTCAGCCTAGGTGTCTTCTTTCTTGAGTCCCTGAAGAATTAATTTTCACAGAGATTTTAAGTGTGGTTTTGGACACAGTGAAACTGCTGAAGTGTTTTAGTAAAAGCAAAGTACAACCAACTGGAAGTGAAGTATTCACCTGCACTTTAACCCCTCCAGTTCATTCCTGCCTTCCTGTTTTAGATTTCTTATTTTAAAAAACATTAAAATGACTGCAGAGCAGGCAGGAGCTATGCAAATTATCATTTCATCAAGTTGCTTGTATGACCTGCAGCGAATGACAGCATATAATAACAATGAAACCCACGTGCCAGATTTTTCCAGCAAAAGCAGGTGCAGCCCGGAGAGACCCACTACATGGCATTCATTCCTCATCAGTATTTTCTATTATGCCTCCCTGCATTATGTTATTACTTTTCCCACCCAGTTTCTGTTGTTACGCTCCCTCCCCCACCTTTTATGGGCCCAAATGCCACTCCTTTTTTCTTCTGGTTCTAGCAACCCCCATCTTGTCTCTAGAATGAATGGAAATTACTGTGTACATCCATATTTCCATATGCCAAAGACAAATTGAGAAAAAAAAAACCCAAACCCTGGGTATGCTTGGAGTTCTCTTAAACAGCAAACCACCTTGAACTATAAAGAAATATTGAGAACAATCATATTATTTTTAGTCTTGCAAAAACACTCTGCTTATACAAAGATTACACATCTGTTTTTTGAACCTAACATGTCTTCCTTGTGACACTTTCAAGGAAATTCCCACTGAATCCAGCAAAACTCATTTCACCACAAATAAACCCATTCTCTATATGCAATACAATTACCTTAGAGATTCCACACCTCCAGCTGTCACATCTTGCAATTGCCTTCCAATATCCTCTAGATGATGAACATTCAGTTCCAGAGGAATTTTTAGCTGTGACATCTTGACTGACAGGTACACTGCAGGAAGAATCTTAAAGCTCTCCATTGGGTTACGGGAGAACTCCACAAAAGCTCTGTTCAAAAAAAACCACACCACATAAACATCAAACAGTAAAACGTAGGCTCCTCACAGGCTTTGTGTACTGCAATACTGCACCTTAAAACTTTAATTATCATGACAAAAGAAAACTTTCTAACATATGAACAAGCACATACCAAATTTACTGAGCGTATTTAATACGAACAGAAAGTATGTGAAATTTTATGTGAATAAAGATTTAAAGATTTGAGAAAGGCACAAGAAAGACTACAGGAATTCAGCTTTGGGCAGTTGTAGTCCAAAGTCAGCCAGACAATTAGCTGTAACAGTCAGTCACATGCATCTTGTGCAAAGCCATCCCACTGTAGAAATGAGCTAACTTCAGTATACGAAAAAATACAAACAGATCTGCTGCAGTTAAGGTTCACTGCTAGACAACAGAAGAGAAAACAGAAAGCAGCACAACTCAGCTCTTTATCTAATGTTATTCCAACCAATGCATATCAAACTTCAAATCTACCTTGCTCACTCTAACCAATACATTGAATTACTGATTCCAAAGAGATGAGAAGAACTAAACTCATTTTGTCAGCACACCACTGGCAAAGACACTGATTACTAGATTAATAGCTGAGAATCTCAGAAAGGCATGATACTTCAAAATATTTTATACTTACTTTGATCCATCATAGGCAATAGATTTTACCTGCCCACACTGTCTAAACAGTGACTGCAACTGTTTATGGTACAGATATCCATAGGGAGGAATATTCTTCAGCTGTTATGAAAAAGAAGTTAAATTTAGATACATTCAATTATTTTAATGCATTAAGTTCACTTAAATAGTGAGCTTCCTCCTTCCCGAGCTGCAATAGTGATATACAATCTAAACCCAAACAAATTCCAAAAATGTTATATACTATATTAAAATTCCAAAATCTCCGAAGACAATTTTTTCTTTCTCTAACTATAAATGAAGCAGCTTTAGCTGTAATTACATATATTTATTTGGTATTTTTTCCTAGAAGCTGTCTAGTATCCCTCTTTTGGCTTGTGACAGAGAAGCAACGGATTGCAATGTTTCCTTGTCCACCACTGGGGACTACGTTCATTGCAGGCAGTGCACATAGCCTGGGAAACAGGAGGAGCTGCAGCCCTGCATGTCCTGGCACAACTGCCACAAACTGAATTACTAACGTATTGTGAGACAGCCTGCACAACTGGATAGTGGCTATGGGTGGATATATGGTTCTTAGGGATGACAGAAAAAGGGCAACCTCCTGGTCTTCCCTGTGTGGGGAGGTAGCTCAAATGTAGGGTGCTCTTACGTGGAGCAAAGGGACAACACATGTTGCATTGTGGGTCAGGGTAAGAGGTCGGTAAGTGTAACAATGAGGTGGGAACTTTTAACAGACCGTCAGTCAGGACAAAGCAGACAAAGTTTAGGCAGCTTGCAGAGGTCACCAGATCACAGAACTTTCATCTTAAGAGGGAGACAATAAGCTCCCTAATAACCACCTATAAAAAGGCAGGACACAAGCTCCTAGATTTCAGAAGGTTATTGAAAGTAACTTATTAAGACAGGTCAAGAGCCAAACAGAGTTCTTCTGGATCTGCTAAGTAGCAAACAGTGTAGAACCTGTTATGGAAGTGGTAATCAAGAGCAGCCTGGGCCAGAGCAACTAAGAAAGAGGAGAACTCAAAATTGTGAGGAGAACATGGAAGATAAGTAGAAGAATACACATCCTGAAGTCTAGGACAGCACAGTTTGGTTGATTCAGAGAACTGGTAGGTGGGGCACATGGAAGTTGCAAAACCTCTGTCTTCAGAGCTTTTTCCAAAGGTAAGTGGATGAAGGCCTAAGCAACATGGTCTTAATTGACTGTTAATCCTGCGTTGACCATATCACTAGGACAGGATGACTTCATGAAGTTTCTTAAAAATTGAATTATTAAATGATTGTTATTCTTCTTAGATTTTAATCCTAAAACCACTACAAACTGATGGAGTTACTGAAGTTGCAAAACCTTTTCAAAGGCATTCTGTTCATAATAATATTCTAGTTGAATATATTGGATTGCATAATGTTAACTATAGTGGATTATATAGATGGTAGTTAATTAAAATGAATTATGACTTGAACTATAACCAAGGCAATAGGAGAGATAGTAAAACATTTCACAAACTCTGTGAGCTAAATAAACTAGCTTGAAAACTAAATCTACATAGCAACAGAATAGCTTTCTCCTACTTTAACACCTGTCTCACTCAGGAGACAATGAGATCCAACATAAGAAAAGGACATGGGCAGTCAAAAGCAAAGCAAGACTCCAGCAGCATTAATTTACATCTGTTTAATGCTACAGTAGCACACTAACAGTTGTGAAACTGCAGGCAAATATCCATTTCTCTACCCTTTTCTTAGTCCTCTCCCAAAGGATAGCTTGCTTTAATACAGAATCACAGAACTCCTAATTAACAACTTCTGGACTTTGAGCTATTTTTCAGTGGCTATACAACTGTTTATTCTTCTCTTTCATTGTTACGAACTTAAGACAGGAAAGAACAGATTAGTTTTAGGAAATCCTCATATGTCTTGAGGTTGCAATACTGAAATGAGCTGTTGGTCAAAAACATGGTCTAGGACAGACTGCAGAAACTGCCTCAGTGCAAGAAGTTTTAAAGAGACCAGAAAGTAGGAGGAATAATTACTTGTCCTGTCCTTGGCACACACCATTAGAAGCATTATATGGCTATAAGAAGAGTCTCTTAAAATGAGAGCTTGAGGGGTTGCAGCACCTGTACCCAAGAAGATCAGTTACAAAGACACAGCAGCTACTACTTCTTCTTCAAGGTAATAAGCAGTGGATATATGAGCAGATCAAAAGTTACCTATATTAGAAGTAAAAAAGTTCCTTAAATCTAACAGTTTAATCTTCATCAATGTTGCTGTGGCAAGACCAATCTTGCCTTTATTCCACAAGATTGAGTCTAGTCCAATATGTTCCTTCAATATTCTTAAACAATAATTTAAAACATTTCTAAAACATAAATGTGTTTGTGCACACCTATTGCCATGACAGTGTCTCCTTTGGTACAGGACTAGCCTCTCCTATTAGGTAAGCAGTAAAGCATGAAAAAATTCCTTGTCAGGAAGCTTTTATGAGTTTCTCTCCTAGCTTTTGTCCTATCTTCTCTTGTGCCAGTACAAGTCTATTCAATGCTCACTGGTTTATAGGTTTGTTTTCTTTAAGTGTAGGCCATGTTAGTTTGCAGTGTTATACATAGATCAGATATATCAAATATTTCCTTAGTTCAGACTGTGCACAATTTTGAAAAATCAATGCAGCCATTTCAAACTTACCCTTATTCAATCAGGAAAAAAAAAAATAATTCTAAAAGATAAAAAGAAAGCAGAGCACAATACCTGAGTAAACTTAGAGCAGCGAGCATATTGTTATCCACTATCAAGTAGGAGATTACAAGAAAAGTAGCAAAGTTGCAAGAACACATTTCATAAATATTTATTAGAAAGTACCCTTGATAGTCCTCTTCTATTTTTCAAATCTTTTATTAGTTTAATGGAAGTTGTTTGCCTGTGCACGCCAGCCATCAAATGCAGTTATCAGTAAGAATTCTCCTGAAACTGCCCACCCACACAGCCTCTATTATATTGAGGGAAAGGGAAACAGAAGAGAAAACAACCTACCAAGTGAGGGTCAGAGTAGATAAATTATTTCTGTCCTTGCCCAAGGCAGAACAAAACTTGAAAATACCCAATACCAAAAACTAGAAAAAGCCCAAAACCACTGCATATTTTCATTACTTGATTCTTTAATGAGTCATTCATCTTCTTAACCTACCATTACCGTGGTTTTTGGATCTTTGCCAGCAAGGTCCCTCGCAGCAATTTCTTCAACACATTTTCCAAAAATAAAGTAGTTTGGATAGAAAGCACCAGCTATTACTACCTGAAAGCAAGAAAATATTCTGTAAAACACAGATTATATTTGGTTTCTTGAGAAGAGGTAGACTAGCAACATAGCCATACCAACAGATCTTCACACGATGATCTTTTCCTGTCTCTTTCCAGGACTTACTTTGATTATGGACTAAATGTTAACTCATGCAAATCCTTAAAAGCATACTTTCCTGAAGAGTTCAGCTTCTGGAACAGTTTTACCATATTTTACTATTCTTGTATGAAGAATTGCTCTATGAAAACAGTAATTGTTAGCCTTGATCTCAAGATTTCTTTAAGATGATTTTTATGGCTTTAACAATGATTAGTCTAGATACGCAGTTTAATTCATCTCAGTAAGACTTGGGTTTTATTTTGATAAACTAAGAAGTGAAGGGACAACCAGAGGACCAACAATGTGAATGCTGAACCATGAAAATTAACATTAGCTGTCCTTAAAGCTGTCAAAAAGAATCCCCCCCCTTGCAATCTCAAAATCTATAGAGAATTTTGAAACATGGATGTGATAATAGTTCATCAGTAGTAGCACTATATGCAAATCCAGCTATAGATTTTGTAAGTAACAGCTCTCCTCTGAAGAGTCAAAGCATTACCTGCAGAATGAAGCGCTGTTTGTATACACATTCCTGATCCATAGTAGATGGTTGAGGGTTAACATACATGTTGAATGCTTTGACTCGCCTTTTCAAATTGTGAAATAACTCTGCCACCTGAAATTTGAACTCAATGAGTTACACATTAAACAGATCAAAACTGTCCATACATTAAAATAAAATCTGTTAGTACAAGTCTAAATAAGTAGGAAAACTCTCTTTCCTTTTCATGTGGCTAGTGTGCATTTTACCCATGATGAGTAGAGATACTTAGCACTTCTACTTCAGAAAATAATTGCAAGCAGTTTTCTTTCCTTCACAGAATCACTGAATTGCTGTGGGTGGAAAACACCTTTAAGATCAAGTCCAACCTATGTAATTCTACCAAGCCCATTACTACACGATATACTTGAGCACCATATCTAGACAGCTTTTAAATACATCCAGAGATGGTGATTCAACCACTTCCCTGGGCAGTCTGTTCCAGTCTTTGATAAATCTTTCAGTGTAGAAGTTTTTCCTAATGTCCAACCTAAACCTCCCCTGGCATAACCTGATGCCATTTCCTCTTGTCCTATTACTTGTGACTTGTAAGAAGAGACCACCACCCACCTCACTACCGCCTCCTTTCAGAGAGAGTAGAAAAGGTGTCTCCTCAGCCTCCTTTTCTTCAGACTAAGCAAGCTCAGTTCCCTCAGCAGCTCCTCATAAGTCTTGCTCTCTAGACCCTCCACCAGCTTCACTGCCCTTCTCTGGACCCACTCCAGCACCTTAATGCCTTTCTTATACTGCAGTGCCCAAAACTGAACACCGTACTCAAGGTGTGGCCTCACCAGTGCCAAGTACGGGGGGACAATCACTTCTCTAGTCCTGCTGGACAAACTATTTCTAATACAGGGCAGGATGCCATTGGCCTTGACCGCCTACCTGCACACACTGCTGGCTCACGTTCAACCAGCGGTAGATCAACATCCCCAGGTCCCTTTCGGCCAAGCAGCTTTCCAGACACTCTTCCCCAAGCCTGTAGAGTTGCATGGATTGTTGTGTCCCAAGTGCAGGACTTGGCACTTGCACCTTGTTGAAGCCCATATGATTGGCCTCAGTGCATCGATCCAGCCTGTGCAGGTCTCTCTGAAGAGCATTCCTACCCTCAAGCAGATCAACACTCCCACCTAACTTGGAGTCATCTGCAAACTTAGTGAGGGTGCACTCAATCTCCTTCTCAGTATCACTGATAAAGTTATTAAACAGGAGAGGCCCTACACTGAGCCCTGGGGAATACCTCTTCTGACCAGTCACCAACTGGATTTAACTCTATTCACTAACACTTTTTGGGCCTGGCCATCCAGCCAATGTTTGATCCAGAAGAGTGGACACCTGTCCAGGCCTAGGGCAGCCATTTTTTTTTCATGAGGATGCTGTGGGGAACAGTATTAAAGGCTTTTTTCTCCCCGCACCC
>JANHFX010009638.1:0-43297 GCA_027560015.1 Chloroceryle amazona
GAAGAGAAGAGAAGAGAAGAGAAGAGAAGAGAAGAGAAGAGAAGAGAAGAGAAGAGAAGAGAAGAGAAGAGGAGAAAGAGAAGAGAGAAGAACTAAGGAAGAAAGTAGGGGTAACTTTTGCCTTAGGCATAGTAGAGTCCATCACAACCAAAACTTTCATAGAAGTTCAAAATACATATCATTATGTCTTAATAGCAACATGCCACAAGGCATAATACAACAGTAACATGCAGTAAAGAGTTAACATGGGGCAGATCTCCATAAATACATTTTTTCTTTTTACTTATGCATAACTGCCACATTCTACATTTTTATACTGGTTTCTTTTTTTTTTTTTTTTCCTAGATGCATGCCAGATAAAAAGCACTTGAAACACCTCTGAAAGTAATGAACAGATGAACAGAGATGGCTGACAATATCTGCTCCTATATTTTAGAAAATGAAATGAAAGATTAGGTCATTTTCCTGTGATGAATATATCTTTAGTTAACATTTTCTTTTTTTATAACTTACTGTCTTTTTGCAAAGCCTCTAAACATAAAATATACAAAGGGAGAGATGTAAATATAATAGCTATACTTCATATCAGCTCAGAGTGTATTTACCTACTCTGCTATTACTCTGTATCTGTCACTTTCACCTATCCCTTCTTTATATCATCTTGTGACTAAGAATTGCTTCTTCAAGGCATTCAGGAGTAGAGGTTATATTTTACCAACCTAAAAATCTTGGCGTCCATCAGAGAAAGTGCTTGGCAGACTTTCAGATGGCAAAGCCTTTACACACAAGTGCTATGCAGGGCATTATTATCTCTATGTACTTTCGGTGAGCAAAGTTCTGACCTTTTTTCTCTTTTGCACAAATTAATAGAAGCGCTAACAAACTATGATTCATAAGGACTCTCACAATGTCTACACTGCATAAGATCTGTATTGTATAACTGCCCTGGTCATACTCAAGAAGCAAGCCAGTTCTGCTCTGCATTGTGTTTAAGGGCATGAGTGCAGTCAGCCTTTCCAAAGTCATGATGAAAGACTGGGTACATCAGCTCAGACAGATTACAGATTGTACTCATACGATCTCTACTAAAATTGCTTACTTTGGGCTTATTTGGAGGGCAAACATGCCAAGACTATAAGCTAATGTTATGGACCTACCAGTGGAGCAAATCAGACTTTCTTCTGCAATCAGTACCACCTACTTTGTGCACTTGACATGACACTGATATTAGGAAGTAATTTAATAGCTCATTTTTCACTTTTTAGTTTTCCAGTCTAATGAATCTTGTGTTGATTTGCAAGCCCAAAGCTGTCACAGATCCCAGCTACTCAACAGTCAATACGAAGTCTTATTTATGTGATAATTTCTGTACATACTTTCAGAATACTGTGCAGAATCTCTTTAACTCCATTTTATATTTGAGGAAACTAAATCAGGCATAAGGTCTGACTTGCCAGTATCACCATCACCTGTCCCACCATTCAAGCAAACCACGTATAATGTCATCTATACTGAAATTCTGAGTATCCTCCTAGTAGGTTGCTCTCATTTCCAGTCTTCATCAAAACTACCATCATTGCTTCTCATTTCTGGTAGTCTAAAGTGTGCTTGTCTATGTAAAGGAATTAAATGGTATTTTAATTGTGTTAATAGGTTTACACTGAGATAAACCTCTCCCTGCCAGTCTAGATGGAGATTTTATTTATATAAGATAAATCTTTCATTCATAGCAAAATTTATTACTAGCCTAGTCATTATGCTTTCCACAGTTATTCTGCAAAAGAGCCTTGTTTACAGGCAACAGCTCTGTCTGACTATTCCTTAGAGACAACGGCATTTCCAAACATATGCTGTAACAGTCAGCAGTCCTTTGGGAGCAATGTTAGAAACTGATACCTTGATTTAGTACTAAGATTGAGAATCAGAGGAAAATCTGTGGAAGAGACTTGAATGTGAATGGGAAGTACATGTGCATTTGGGAAGACTTACTGCAGGTCAATCTCCTATTCAGAACAGACAATTCTGATGTTTGAGTGTGAGGTTCTTGCCCAAGAAGACATCCCAGATCCAAGAGTTCTGTAAGCATCCTCACTTCTTTTATTAACAAAATAAGAAAAGAGACACTTTTATCTATTTATAACATAAGTAGCTCTGAACCATTATTTTGTTTCAATTCAGTATATCTTTCCCCCGCAGAATAGAAGTGCTATGTATTTGTGCACTATCACAAAATAAATCCATTCTTCATCTTGCTTCATGTTTTAAAAGTGAGGACAGTGATTTTAGAGTTGCTGGCAAAACCACAGGCATTGCTTGCTTTACCAAATGGCAATCCTGTGCAGACAGCAGTGGTGTATCATTCTCAGGGAAAAGACAAGCTTAAGTGAGAGTCTGTTTTACCAGTGTCCTAGTCCCAGAGGATGGGACTTTCCACTACTACAATTCATGGATCATTTTAGGATAAAACCAAAGAAATCAAAAAAACATGCAGAGAATACTTTACAGCACATGCTAACTAGGATAGCCCTAACATGCAGTAAAACATCATGGGAGCATCTGATCAATGGCAAATTTTGCTAAATTATAGCAGTCATCTCGTGACAGTAATAATGCTATAGCAGTTCAGACCATATCCATATCACATCTCCGAGTCCTGAAATACAGAGGATATCACCCAATCATTTGTCTACTCTGAGCCTACTCATTTGCTAAACCAATTCCTCTGGAAACATTTCAGCCAAGTGTATTCAGAATAATTTTGCTCTAGACACAAAGTAGTCTGCAGTCATGGTTCAGATCCGTGTGAAATCAAAGGAAAAAAAAGGAAAAGAAGGAAAAAAAAAAAAGTTCTAAAAAAGAGCATTTCTTTGAGACTATTTTAGACCTTCCACATTAAAAGCCCTCTGCCTTAAGAGAATAAGAAGCAAGTCCTGTAAACTGTATTAGAAGTACAAAACAGTGAAACTCAGGGACTGCTTTCCCACACTCCTATAATAGGATTTCTTGTAATCAGTATTGTATTATTTTAATCTTAGCTTTTGGGATACACTGGCATCCTTTTGTAAGCTTTGTTCTACAGCTGTGATCCTAGAAATGCATTCCCTTTGGAAAATAAAAGCTCTGTGCATTCACAGTGCTTTGGTATCCTGGAACCTAAGGCTTCCTGGGTTAAGACTTACCATGCAGCTGGATGAAAACTGGTGCAAACATTTCTATTAAGTCTAAGGTGTGAGAATATTTCTTGTAGAAATTCATAAACATGTATACAAGCATACAGGGAAGGTGTTAAAGGCACAAATTATGTTGTTTTGCTGTTTCCTTACCTTCATTCAGTGTTAAGAAGTTCAAGGGGTGAGGTGCACTGAAGTCTGGCAGTTATCATCCATATTTAACTGCTCCTCAATAGCTATCTACGCCAGAGCAGTTCAGAGTGATGTGTACTTTCAGGCCATCTTTAGCTGTTCAGATCTATGTTCTACAGTGCAGTTGGGATGCTGAGCAAGCTAGTATAATTTAGAGATGTCATTCTTCTGCTTGATTGCCATGGTGCTACTGCCCTCATCAGAGATGTTTTTATTGGAGATATGCAGTATGTGTCACGAAGGACAATGCTGATGTAATTAAGATGGTAAAATGACATTGACACAGTGCTAGTTGTGCTGTGGGGATGACATTCAAATACTGGGTTTTCATACTCTGTATTTACAATGGAAATATACCTTTGGACTTATGATGCAAACATCTGCCGCCATTATTATAAAAATGAGGCTTATTAGTTAGGGACTGAAAACTCTTTTGGCAGCTGTCGAGTAAAAAACAAATGGCTGATGACTGAGGACCAGGAAAGCCCACATTTGTGGGATATGTCACCTGCATCAAGAGTCTTCCAGAAGACCTGAGAAGCAGGGCAGGGAGGCAGCTAGGCTTGGAAGCAGAGTTGAACACAGTTGAAAAAACATAATACCTCTTATTTCAAATGAGGTATTTCCTTAGTAATCTACAGGAAGCCTGCAATCATAGATCCAGAAAATGTATGCAAAACACCAGTGTTATAACCAAATTCATCGGATTTTAATTCATGCTCATTAATCAGACAAAGATTTCACCTGAAAGCATTAATGATATGGATCCTGCAGTCATTCTTAATTCAGAGTGTCTGCTGCTGGGGGAACAAGGAATAACTCTAGTGATGAATAATGAGCAGAGTAAGGCTAGTATGAAATGCATTTAAGATTGATAAAGAAGTCTAATGGAAATGTCAGGCATGTAATACATGTTATACCATGTCTCTTCATGAAAGTAACTGTAGCACCCTTAGTAAAATACATACTTGTAGACATGGGAATTAATTCTGCATAGCAAATAGCATAGTTAAGCTATGTTTCTTCAATTCTGAACCCATTTTAAATAACACAGTAGGACATATATATCATATAAACTGTCTTTACCAAGCAAATAACACTATCAAGAAACTGCCACTGTTTTTCTACCTTTACTCTGGGCAAGTGTGGACATAATTGTCTTTCCTAAACACTCTCAAAGTCCTAAGGCTTCCAATTTATTTTGCTTTAATATTAGTTGTCTAAGGTCTGATAATCTTTCCCCATCTCAGAGGATTAGTACTAGAATAAAATAATAATATTAATTAATTAAAAAAAAACACACAAAAAACCACACACACACAAAAAAAAACCAAAACCACAAACCAAAACCAACAAAAAACCCCAAACAACCAAAAACCAAACAAACACAAACCCAAAAACATTGCTTCCAAGTCCTTTTCTCCCATTCTTCTTATAAGCCTTTATTCTAACAGTTTCCATGTATGTAATAATTGTTGGATTAATACCCTGGGCCCTATCAAGAATATTCAAAGTTCTGTTGATATACCTTAGAATAGGTAAATGCATAGAAAAGATCAAAATCTAAAAGAGTACAAATGACAGGAAAAGTAATACTGGCATGATTGTTTGGTGAGTTCAATAAATTGTTAGGATGTTAACTAGAGCTACCAGGTTTCCCTAATTGTTGCTAATTCTGAGAAATGGAAAGTGTATGACATTGCCCCCAAAAGGAATGAAGTAAAGATTAAAACTAGGTCAGAGTATGAAGAAAAGGCAACAGTAGCAGTAGAAGCAAAAAAAAGAGAGTCAGTTAAGAGAGTGGGTCAGGGCTGTTCTTAGTAGGAATCATGATGTCTGAGACCGAGACCATGAAGCTCTCACTATAATCATTCTGGTTTAGAGGTTACTAGTGTAGGACCAGTGAGGAGACTGAAATTTTCATAAGGTATCTCAGAAGCTTTGTACATGTGCCTGTTACAGGTACAAGCTCTTTAAGGCTGAAACTTCAAGGTACCTGAAAGTTTACGGACACTGGAAAGTATGGTACTTCTCTGGGTGCTTGCTGCTAGAGCAGCAGTTGCTGAATTTACTCTGGATGGAAACTTCTAATTACTCAGTCTGTGTCTGTATTGGGGTGAGATGTATTTCTTTAACCCTTGCTTTTAGAAGGTAATCCAGTTGTACAGCTTAGGGGAAAGAGGTGATGTTGCTGTCATATCCCATCCTGACACCGTGAGACAGTGTGTACCTATCTTCCATGATGAGAAGCCTTCCAGCCATTAAGGGTATCATACACTGACAGCCAAAATGATTCTTGTCCTCTTCAAATTTTTGTGATGTTGAAATTGGTCTCATTTTTATCAGAGCAAAATTGAAATCTTTGAAACCATTCTGTCTCTAATGAGGTCTGCTCGTGTTAAAGCAGCGATGTGATACCCTGAAAATTTATTCAAAATCTGACAAAAATATCCCTGAGAAAATATTAACAAAGCTGACAGTCTAGAGATAAGCTTTTGTCTTGACAAACTGATAATGGACCAAAAAAAAAAAATTAAACAAAAAAAATAAACTCTTTTTTTTTTTAAATTAAAATTAACTAAGCATTTTGGGGTCAAGTCTCCTTGACCTTTCCTAGATCACAATATAGTTTTATGCCCAATGCATCAGAATCCAAAATAACTTGAACCAATGTATGAATGTATGGAGAGAGACTAGGAAACATAGGGCACTTAATTCATCTTGTCCAGTGAAAACAAAAAACTAATTTACACCATAGTTACTGTCTGCTAAATCTGAGTTGTCCCCCACTGGCAGAGAACATCTTATACACTGCTAGAATTTGAAAAATAAATAAGCTTTCCTCTGCATTTCAAATAATAACAGCAGTGGAAGCATTTCTATTGCTGTTAGGTTCTTTAACCGAAGGTATTCAAAAGCTAAATTCTGTGCCACGTTTGCCTGAACACTATCCCTTTTATGTAATTTCCCTTATGTGTGGCAGTTAAATAAAAAAGTGATGTAAAATCCCAATGGAAAAAAATAAATCTAGCTAGAGCAATCATACTATCAACACATCAGCTCTGCATAACTCTGTCTTGCTTCCTTGCACAAAATGACAATTTAAAGTATCTTTCCAGAAGTCTCCTGGGAGATTATAATATTTTATTCTCTATTTAGGAAAAAAAAAAAAAAAAAAGTAAAAATCACTGAGAACCTATTAGAAGTTTCCTAGTGAAATACTTACAGTTCAGTTCAGCATTATGTGCCAGTTTCAGAGAGGCTGAAATGCAATTTATTTCATTTTACTTTCATCAGCAAGTAAAAGTTATCCATCCAAAACCAGCTTTTCTAGATGTACACATTTCATTTGTTATCATCTTAAATAACACAGAAGCACACTCAAATTTCAGTATCTGTCAATCGCACACAAGTTCTGTTAAGTAATTTTTTACTTTCTGTGTAAAATCTTACACCATGGACATTGAATAAATGTTTGCTTGGCATTCAAACTAACAGCTTAAAGCTGGAAGACTTTCCTTAAACTGCAAGGAATTTTCTAAATATTTTATGAATACCTGAAAAACTCTATTTTCCATTTAACATTAAATCATTTGGAATCTATAAAAAGTATTATGCACATGTAGTTAAACTTCTAAAAATTCAAAGTAACTCAATTTTAAAAGTACTCCTTCTCTGCTCTTTACATTTATTCTTTCTTTCAAAGACATTTTAGTGTGCACAAACTATTTTCCTTTCCAAGAAGAGGTAGCCAGAGGCTTTGTTTCAAAACTTCTCCAGTGCTTCATAAGCATATTCAGCTCCAAACCAAGGTGAGGACTGGACCAGCATGGGGTTCTGTGGAATGAACCCTACCTGTATTCACCAACAGGACTTCCAACACAGCCAGAGCTCCTACAGCAGCCTGGAATGGTTCTCATGCTTTATAAAGGGCCATCCACTTTGCAGCACGCTGTGTATGTTTTCCTCTTCACTGCCAGCTGCCACCAGCAGCTACATCTTCAGGCTCTTTGACACTCCTTCACCATCCAAAAAATAAAATCATTAATTCACTTCAAATACATGTTCAAACAGATTGATGTAAGGTAGAAACAACTCATAGCTTGGTTTTCAACCTCAGATTTCTAATGAATATTTCTAGCTTCTAACAGTTTTGAGACAAACATTTTTTGTTCTTGTGCAAAGGAAGCAAAATGCATGCAGTTAATATGTATATTACATATGGTGTATTTATCTATGACATAGGCCCACATTAGCTGCCACATGCTGATTATCCCATAATGAGCACCAAAGACTGAGTTAAAAAATCTCCCACCTTCATATATACAATGCTTTCCTTGTTCTGACTTGGCCAGACTTTCTCTAGTTGTAAATCAGTTTGCGGGATGAATAAAGCTCTGCAAAAGAATCCTTCTCTGTTGCTGAAGGTCCCACAACAGGAGCTGGTCAGTCAGATCCTGCACAGAAACTGGGTTCTGCTGAAGATAGACTTTCCCCAGCCAGGCAGCTAGTCTAAATAGCACTAAGGAGGTAAACTGGATGTGTGTACTCAGGTCATCTTTCTCTCATTCGCACACGCAGAGCAGATCCAAAAAAAACTACCTCTATGAATACAGAATCTTCCCTTTTGGCATTGCAGAGCATATTTTCAGAACAATCAAATAATTTCATTTGAGGATCATAATTTCAGAACAAAACCATATGCTAAGGCATGACATAGGAACTTGAAGAGAATAACTCAGAAAATAAACAGGAGATATGTGGAAAAAAACTTTTGAAAGAGTTTATTCTAAAATGACCTTAGAATTGTTTTGGTTTGTTTTGTTTTTAAACACACACATAAATCTTAGATCTTTGTATTGGCCGTTAATATTAATCCACTAGAAATAGCTGTTTGAAAACAATTATCATATTTGCTTTATTCATGTAAAATCATAGAAAACTTGAAAGAAACTGACATAATAAAAATGAAGCTGATAATCATTGCTGACACTGAAAATGTAAAAAGGGCAGAATGCAAATGAAAACTAAATTGGATTTTAAGAATCTTTTATTTTTAAAGCTTTCTATTCATATCAACTATGTCAATGAACATGCTTGTTTTCTTATTAGGAAAGATTCTTGAGTAAATCCACCCCATTCCCCCATGACATATTTCATCATCATCCTAGTCTGATCGACTGCCTTCTCTTCCTTGCTAGAGTTTTTCCTAAAGTCTAAAGGCAGGTTTCCCATCTCTAGATACTTACACAGAGGTGTCATGGATCTCATGCTGTAAATAATCTTCAGGTTTGCAGGATTCATCCTGCTGCTGTGCTTCTCACTGAAGGAACTGTTTGAGAGCAATGCCTTCTCTCATGTCTTCTCTGATAAAAGGGTGAGGCTATATAAGAAAGAAAATTGGTTTATTTCTCATATAGAATACTCCCTGTCTCCACTTTCCACCTCCTCTTCCCATCTACCCTGCCTTGACTCCGTGCCTCAGTGAATTCCGTGCTCTGTTTCTCTTCCTTCTATTTACCAGTATGGGAGTAGTGGTCACTCATTGCCTTTTGCACCTGCTGGCTGCCACATTGCCATGCAGCAGTAGCACATCTCATTAGGACCACTGCCTCTGTCCACATCCAGAAGATTGTGCAGTAGATTCATAATCATATGTGTGCATGCATATATACTACATACATAGAGATGAATGCAAGGGTATGCATACAAAGAAATATACAGAAGAATTGGTAAGAAACATTTCAGGGAATCTAAAGAATTGTGTGCTACAAATAGCACATAAATGGTGTGTATATAGATTTTTTTAAACTGTGTATTATTTATATTTATTTATATTTATAGAATGTTGCAGGTGTGAAAACTGAGACACACTTTTAATAGATGATTATATCTTTCCTAAGGTTACAGGTTGTGTGTGCCCATGTATATGTGCATATGAGAGAATGTTTATTATTTGTAACATTTGTATTTGTAACATGTATATTTGTTCCAGCGTTTAGATTCCCTGACCTCTGTCTTACATCTGTCTTGCTGTCTCCTGAGTTGCCTTAGGTTTTTCATTTCTAAGTTAACTTCGATCACAAAGGAATAGCTTTTGAGCTCTTTTTCTCACTTCTTACATGTTGCTTCAATCAACCAAAAGAACAAAACAGTAACCACACTGAAAATAATAGGAAATTTTCCAGTGTTTCTGTGAGCAAGATTTCATGTCTGATACTTCTTGCCTCTCAACAAATCCAGCTTTGCTGTCAGAGTTTTAACTATAGTTATGAAAAAAGGGGTTGTGTTTTATCTTATTGTACAGATCAAGGGGTCGTTTAATTTAATCAGATTAAATCTTCCATTTCCCTTTACAAACTTAATACAATCAAGTAGATTAGGATGTATTTTCAGAGATTTGAAACAAAGATACAGATCAGATCTGAATACATAAAATATGACTAGTTGCTGGTGACATTTGTTTGAACGAAAATATTCTATCCCACAGAATCAACTGTTTTGATGTAAATTGAAATCATCATTGACAAATATATGTTCAATTCTTTACTGTATTGTGAAAATCACTTTATCTTTCTGGGACTTGATTTCCACCCCTCCTTTACTCCACATAAAGCAGTTTCAGTAATGATTTCCTGACTGTCCTGTGATTAAAACTGAATTAATGCTTGTATATGTCCAAAAGATTCTTTAGGGGAAGGCATTTCAGAAGTGAAAATAATGTTATTAAGTGGAAGTATTGCTATTACTAGAGCAGCATTTTATTTTGTTTGTATGGTACTTTTAATTTTTAGATCTTGAAGTATTTTATTAAAGGAGGTAAAATGTCATTAGTCTCATGCAATAGCTGTCTATGAGATAGAAAGTGAATAACAAATTTACACAAATTAAATTCCACTCAATTAAACTCAGGTTAAACTCATAGAAGTGCAGGGAAGTCTTCCTAACACTTTTTTTCTCACATATATGTCCCTACTAACAGGCTCTAATTGCCCTGGCAAAACTGTGCTGTCCTTCATCAGGCCAAGATGCTGGTCAGTGAGATCGAGCTTTCCTAACATCGTATAGTATTACTTTTGATTTCACTCCCTTTATGAGAACTTATGGTATATCTAGCAGAAATTCCATTTAATTTGGCTGGAAGGGAGACTTTACGGTATTTCAATCTTTGTTTTGTGTGATATCTGACCACATCTGATCATGCAGCCCAAAGGCTGAAGTCAGAAACCAGGTTGTGTACGCAGCATTAACATGTCTGCTGTTAGCCCAAAAGCCTCCTTGGAGTGCCCAGACCACCTACCTAATGCAGGAAATCTGTTAGGCACCTAAGCATGGAGACACACAGCACAACCAGTAGAAGAGGCTGCACAGAACAGGGCTGGGATGTGTCTTCCCTTCATCACTTACTAAGGCACGTCCAGGCTCTGAAGGAGTGGGTCCTTGGGATTCAGAGCTGGGAATCCTCCCTTAAGACTGGGGAGCTAGCCCCCTTCCTTTGTGAAGAAATTAGGGAATTACACCTTTTGAAACAAATCCAGAGGAGGGTTCACCCAAAATACAGAGTGGTTTTTGTGATCTTTCCAGCACAGGAGATTCAAACCACCTCTGCCACCTCTTCTTTACAGGGCTGTAAACTGCCTAGGGAAGGAAGGTCACCCTCTCCTGCTACAGTTGTGCCTCTGGGCATAATTAGTTAATAAGTTAATAATCAAGAGACAAAAAGAAGTCAAGGGAAAACAGCAGTGTCATGGTTAGTAGCTAGGTACTAAGGAGGAAAGGATTTTTCACGTCTAGTCCTAAAGCTCTTGACACATTTTAAAGTAGACAGCCATTGTTGCCTAGAAGCTAGGAAATCTTTAAGGAAAGTAAACTATTTAGGTCTGAATTACTTCAGACTGAAGTAGGATCCATATCTAATAGTCATAGCTTCAATTGCTGCATGGAGACTTCATCCTATGCTTGCTTCTTTTAAAATCAGACAAACAAAAAGCGATTGCTGCCACTGCATTTAAGATGGAGTCTGCTCTTGTAGGCACATCTGCATGCTTAGGGCTGAGAGCTGGGGGAGTAGCTAGTTTATCAATTTCGAATGGCCCTTCCCTGTGAAGAATGAGCCCCTTCTGGGGATGTGCTGGCACCAGGCTGTTAAGTGCACAGGAGTCTGAAAGGCAGAGGGCCAGAACAGTTTAAGCATTACCAGCATTAAAAGACAAATGAACAGAGGTTTTCAGGGTTGCAGTTTTGGAGCTAGATACCAGCATTTCCCCTGATTTCTGCTAGTAGTTTCTCTTTCTGCTTTGGGGATTCCTGGGATTTGGGGTAGCCCAATAAACCATTCTAGTCATCAAATTAGTCATACCCACATTTACTAAAACTGTGTTAACTGCAGGGATTCACAGAGTGTTTGCAGAAGCAACTTACCTGACATCATTTTTGTTTACACCAATGTCCTTAAATCAGAGGAATTAGAGTGGTGCTGACCTTATATCTAGCTCCATTCTTTACCCTTTTCCAATTTATTTCCCTTCCTCTCTCTTTTTCTTCTTGTATTTCCTCCTAGCTATCTCTGCTGACTTTCTGTGGAAAGTTACTTTCTGAGTAAGATGGCTATCTAAAATCTTCCTCATGTAGTAGAAACAAATGAAAACTCTTTAGTTCCCCTGTTTAAATACCTGGTTTTAGTACCTACAGTAGTGTTGTACCAAACAAAGACTATGGGTGGCAAACCTTAAGACGGGAAAAGGACTGCTTATCAAATTATACTTCCAAGATACAGTGATTGTACATTAAATTGTCACTGTAGTGGTAAATTTTTTATTAATTCATTATGGAATTTTTGCTCTATTAAGAGTAAAATCCAGTAATTGAACATCAGAATGAACTGCTTTAACTTACACTGCAAATATTGAACTTCTCTTTTTAACAAGCACAAAAGGAAGACAGTAAGCTAAGAAATAGAAATATCATGAGTCTTTTCAAATAAAGTAGGATCTCTGCACTAACTACCAGTCTGCTTTGTACAATATACTGTCAACAGCCCATGCAGAATGTTCTTTATTCCCATGCAAATTCTAGCCTTGAGTGTTGCTCCCAGAGGCTTCAGTCCATATGTTAACATGAGCAGAAGTAGTATCAAGAAAACATCACTTTAGAACATCTAGGTGTTTGTAACCACTGGAGGATTTTTTCAGACTATTTTTCCTTCAACCCGCTCCTCTTATGCATTTGCTGTTTCTTGACTGAAAGATTTCTTTTTTTTTTTTCTTCCTTTCCTACAGAAAGTCTTTTCAGTGACTTTTTGTTAGGCTTTGTATTTCTCAGCTTGCTATACTAGTACTTCCAGCTCTCTGCTCTTCCTTTTGTTATGCACACAAGGAGACACTCCAAGAAATTAACCACTGGTTTCTTTTGAATGTGATTTTGTTTCCTCAGAGGATTGTGCAGATTGAGAGGTTTAGGGATAGTTATTTTTGCTAGTTTTGCAATGTATGCCATCTAAAGTATAGATTTGGTTTAAAATATTATTTCAGTCTTGCTATATAATGTTTTGAGGGACTATGGTGGTTTTTTTTCTGGTTTTGTGTGTGCATATGTTTAAAATCATTAAGAACGATTTTGAATTTACTCTGTATAGATCTTGCTCTTTCTCTCTGCATGAGCAAGAAGCTACTTGGATTGGACTCTTCAAAGTCTTCTGTTCTTGTTTTCAGTGTTGAAACTCAATTAATCTTTAGAGAGACTAACTAATTTGTTTACTCTAGGAAGACAAAACACTTCATTTAAGAGTCTGGTTTTATAATCACCTATGTTGCACCTACCAGACTCTTTCTTTAAAATGTTTAGCACTACCAATGAAAGTCACCTTGAAAATATAGCTGTTGGTGCACAGTGGGAAAATGATTTGTGCTATTCTTCCATTTTTCCAGTTGTCCATGAATTTAGTGGTGACGTCCTTACACTCACAAGTGCTCTCCACTACATCACTTACTTGAGTTGCAGTTTTCTCAAATGAAAGAAAATAAAAATCAACCATCAATTTTGGCACTTAGTATATTATGATATGAAGGATTTGTATTCTCTATACACAGACTCTAACCTAAAACTGAGTCACTGATGCTCTTTTATGAAAATTAAAGCAGTGAGGAGCTCTGCTCAAGTCATTCAGAGAACTAGCAGAATCCAGATAAGGACTTTTGGCCACCATGAGTCCTGTTAACCAACACCTAGTTACTTCTTTGTTCAGAATAGTCAAGAAAACCAATTCAGCTGGATTTCTAAAACAAGTGTCCATTTTCTACCCTGTGCAAGGAAGAAAATAATAATAATAAAAAAATCTTATTTTCAAAGAATATGGACATATTTCAAAAAAAAAAAAAGGCCTAGAAATAAATCATCACCTCTCTTGTACACTTTCCTTCTGACTGTATTAGTAAATGCCATTCTCCCTTTCAGCCATAGAGCAGCGTGCAACTGATTTGAGTGATTTGGTTGCTTGCTTTTCTCTCTAGGGCAGTGGTTGTCTCTCTGGCAACTAGTGTCCATAGCATTTAAGACTTTGCAAATTAAAGCAAGAACATTTACCTGCATCCTAAAAAAACCTGTTACATCAGTGCAGATCCCAAACCCGGAGGTATAATGAGTTTCTTAAGGAAAAGGTGCTAGGCAGGCAGAAAAGTGAAATGTTAAGTAGAGATCAGATTATGAGGATTTTATGGTATTTTTAGAGGCCTCTCAGGCTTTCTTTCTCAGCTACAGAGCTGTCTCAGGAGTTATGCTGCCACTGGCAGAATCCTCCTATCTATGCAGTTGTATCTGCAAAAAAGCTGCATTAAATCTCAATTAAAATTTTTGAGCTTGCCTGTGCAGCAAGATTCAGCAATGTAACTACTGCACACAGGCTCTAATCATATCTACACAAACATATGGTGCTTAGAGCTCCAAAAGTCTTGCTTTGCCACAGAAGTAGTGTCCCCTACAGTAAGTGTTCACTGTTCTAAACAAAGATCTTCTGCTCTTTCCTGATGCTGATTTGTCTGCTTTGCGTGGGGAGGTGTTTTTCCATTGTACTAGGGAACTATATACTAGGAAATCAGCTAGAAGCAGCTGTGCTTCTGAGATGTGGAGTTTAGCACACATGCACAGGTAAGACTGATTGTTCTTTTGCCGCTTCATGCTCCATCTCTGCTTGACTTAGCTCACACCATTTTCACAGTTACTATGAGTTAAGTAGGGCTTTCTGGTGGGCTGATGGCTGTCACAAATGCATACCTTGTGCAGGTATGTTGTTCATATTTCAGCTGGTCGGCTGCAGTTTTACAAGCCAGCCACAAAGCTACTGAAGAGCTCAAAGAGAACAGCAGTTTGCTGTCCCCAAACCACATGGAAAGAAGGGAGAAATAGGCTGCTTGCTTCTGGAGCAGATTTTCTTTGATCAGCTTCATTTGATGCAGAGCCTTTTCAGGCCTTTCAAAAAAAGTGTAGACTGGCATGTGCTGCTCAGCAAGGATGAGTTTTATCTTCAGGAAGATAAAAAACACTTTCCTGGCAAGGCAGATAAAGTTTGCTACTAAACTACTGTGGTGAAGATCTCCCTTTTCCGTAGCTAGCACAGTATGGAAAGCCAATGCCCCTTTCACAGAACACTATCAATCATAAACTAGTTTCAGACAAGCCAACATGGAAGTTAAGGTAAAAAAGGTCCTGTCTCTGTGTGTTACCAAGGCTGGCAATGCTGCTGAGGTTTCTGATAGCTTCGCATGAATGTATTTTCCAATTGTGCCAGGGAGGGAATGGAGAGTACTCACATTCCCTCTGGGAACACAGCTGCAGTGTGAAGTGGGGTGTCCTGACAGAAATTCCAGATTGTCTGGAAAAGTTCCTTGCTGATAGGATTTTACTCTTTTGTTTCATATGTGACGGGGTGGAGACAGGATCACTCCAGTATGGACATCATTGCTGTAGCCATTTTCCTCTGTTATTCTGAGTGTGTCCCTGGCTAATGCCTTTTGCTGTGCAGTTGGATCATAGAAGGGAACCGCTGAGCTGTTGCCTAAGCAGCTGGATAGTGACAGTGTGTGACTGCCATGAGGAGAAGGAAAGGGTAGATGACAATTGCAGGGGAAGGCCGGGGGCTGCTGAGCTATAGCAGCATGCTGTGTGTTGCAGAGTAATTGGGAGAAGGGAGCTGAGAATAGGATTTTCCTCAGCAAGGCCTGAGGGGACAAGATTCAGAGATTCTCAAAAAAGTAGCAGCACCCCAGCTAGCAATTGATGGGAAGCTTTACATTCAGCCTTTGAAAATAAGGACTTTTTATTGTTGTCATCCATGCAATTTTTCAGTTTCTGCCACATTTTCACTATGTACAGTATTTCCCAGTTTCCAAGACAAGTTTCAAGATGGAGGAAATTTTAACTCATTTATTCAGCAATTCTTTGCAGTTTTATAATGGTAGCTTGTGTTTTTATTAGGTGCATTTTACAAGAATCTGTGTTTAATATTATCACTGAGCACAAGGCTGGAGGGAATCAAGTGAGGTCATCTAACCCAGCCCCAGGACCTGGGGGCAGAATCTGATCTCTTATGGCCTAGTGGTGCTTCTCTAACCTGTTCTTAACAGTCTCCAGTGATAGGTACAGCACCATCCCTAAGCAATCTATCTACCTGTCCTTGGAGTTCTCTTAGGGAATTTTTCTAAGACTGTTCAAAATTAAAATGAACACTGTTGAGTAAAATGATTCTATACTGTTCTCAAAGTGCAAATACACAAAACTAGAATCTTGGGAATTGAACCAATAACCCGAAAACAAAGGCAGTGGAGAGGGGAAGAAAAAGAAAGTTGTGAACAATAGAATAAAAATATGCAGTCTCAGATTAGCAGCTCATTCAGCTTTCAGTCTTTAACTGTATGCTGCTCTGTGGAGCCTTTTCATACTGGGGTGCTTTCAGAATCTGTGGGACTGGCATAGAAGGGCATGGAAGCAAACCCATGTTTGGATAGTGGCGGGGGAAATCCCATTCTAGTTTCAACAGAGGAGGCATAACTGGGAGCGGTGAGAGTTAATTCCAATAAAAAGAAGCATTCTTTAGTCTCAGAAAGCTAAAGCAAAAGCAGTTTGAGGCACATCCACACAGCAGTGACTTGTAGATAAGAAGTCACACTCAGGCTATCCTGAGGTGATCAGTTTTCTTTTAATCCTGCAAGTGAAAAAGCTTCAGCTAATTGGAAGTGTGGTCTTAGAAAAAACAGCTCTTGGCATAAATGCAGATACGCTATGATAGAGGATGGTGAAATATGACAGAGGACATGAGAGCAATTTCAAATGAGCTTTCTTTCTAAAAATCATAGTTGTTTGCTTGTGATTCTTATCAGTTTCCACCACATTCCACCACATTCCACCACATCCCACCACATAATTTTAATAGTCCCAGAGTATCTACCTCACTAGTTGTTTGCTTCTTTCTGGGCCAAAGTTTGACACCTCTGCTTTCTTACACATCCTTCTGATCCTCAATCTTGCTAAGTCCTCTGTGCCAGAAACGCCCAGTCTGATCTCAGGAGTGATCCTCAGAGACTGTCTTGAAGATGCTAAGTATTTCTTCTTGAGTTATCCTTAGACCAAGTGATCATGAAGGTACAAACACTTAGAAATTTTAAGATAACAAAAGTAACAAGTGAATTTTTTTATTCATTATTCAGTGTCCATGACTCCAAAAATCTTTGCTCCAGCTTAATTATAAATTACTGACCTTCCCCTTTGAAAATATCAGTATTAGACTAGCAATAAAAGTTATACATCTATGAATAGTGATTTTTTTTGGACTACTGGCAAAACCTTGAGGGTATACTGGAGAAACTTGTGTAAAAAATGTACCAGGGAAACAGGCATTGACCAAAAAGGTTACTTTGCCTCCCTCCTGCAGTGTTGCATAACCAGGAAAAAACAAAACAAAACAAAACTAAGCAAAGCAAAACAAAACAAAACAAAACAAAAAACGAACAAACAAACAAACAAACAAGCAAAACAAAACACCACACACACAAAAAAAACCCAACTACAAACGTGTCTCTCCCCTCTGGAATGATTGAGAATTCATGGTTATAATGAAGCCATTATGAAACAGTTTCCATAAAATTCCATTTTATTTCTTAGTGAACATGATGCATTCACAAAATAGATATATTTTTGCAAGCCTTGACTGGTGTACTTGGGGTTAACATTGCTGGTACCCTTTTACTATCTCCCTGTTTGTGCTGCTACTAAAAGGAGAAGTTGGCTGATGGAATGCCAAGTTTTGCACTTTAAAAGGAGCCTTGCTAAGTTTTGTACAGAGAAAAATAGTCTTGTACTGATGAAATACTATACTTTCAACTTGGAAAAAAAAAAAAGAAAATACTTGCTATGCCACAATACTCTGAAATGTACTTTTTAACAAAACTATCAAAAGAAATGAATTCTTCCAGCTGGCAAAAGTCTCAGTAAACACATTTCTTTGACAAAGTTTTCTTTTCAGAGTCTGGCATGCTAGAGATTGATGGGGGAGGGGATCCTCAAAAAGGAGATTTGTGATTCTGTGGTAGAAGGAAAGCTATGAAAAAGGAAGGGTGAGCTAAGGTTACTTGGCTGGATGTCATGTAACAAATGTATCCTTAGCATCACCTTTATAGTGAGAATTATAGCAGGAGATCGATGGTTGTTTTGGGTACAAAAGAAAAGGAAATAAATACATTTGGAAAAGACTCCACATTTTGGAGTATATTGTGAAAAAAATATGCCATGAGTTCTTGTAGACAAACAAAGACATGCAACCTATACTCTCTAGTAGTATGGACAACTTATTTCTCAAGAAAATAATATTTGTCAACAGGTGCTTACCACATGCCTTCACTGTACTGCTGCCTGACTGCATGGAGGACTCAATCCTTAAAGTCATGAATGCAGTTTACTGGTTCGTTCTATAGGTACCTCAGTCTGCCTTATGAAGCACAGAAGTGAATTCATCTGAGGTTAGCACTTCATCCTGAAAAATTACTGCTATTCCCAGTGCATGTCTTAATAGTTATTACTGGAATATCACAAAATGGAATAGAAAAACTGAACTCCATGATAAAATCCTGCCTAGCTGCTTGGAGTATATGTAAATGGTAATTTTAGGACTCAGCTCAGGTTTTCTGATTCCCTGAACACCTCTCATTCCAGGTTTTAATGGGTCTTGCTTTTACAACCCTTTTCTACCATGTCATTAGCAGTATCTTCAAAGCGAAACATGCCAGTGATGCCTATACATCTGATGGATGTATGTGTCTGTGTAATGAACGGTTAGTTCTCTGAATCCAAAGGTGGGAAAACCAAGAACTCTCCTGGCTGTAGGCTAGTGTTTCGATGAATGGCAGAATTTAAGAACCATGATCCCAGATCAGGAGAGGGCACATGAGTTCATAAGGTGGCAAAGCGATGCAAAGAAACAGATCTGGAAGGGATAAAATGGGTAAACTCACCAGTTTAGTGCTGTGAGATGTTAGTAATGCTACTTCAGAGTAGCACGAAAAGCAAGTGTTTATCCTCACATTGGCCCTACAGTTCAAAAGCTTTCTACATAAATGCAACACCATGGACACACTAGGATTTCAAGCAGAGAACAGAACACATAATATCTGGTCATTTCCTAGGTAGCAAGAATAGCCATGTGATGATGCTAGGCTTTTTATTAGTTAGCAGAAGATCTTAGTGTAAAATATTCCCTGTCAGAGAGGCTTGTGTCAAAGGGCCCTTAGCTGGAGGGTGACTAAGTTACAAGGCAAGGTCCTTTTCTGATTTCTCATCCATTTCAATCCCTAGAAAATGATCTGTCTCTGTGAATAGATACCTTTCCCAGACTATTGTTCAAACTCAGCTTATGTTATCTGTTCACTGAAAACCTATACCTATTCTGTGTCCTGGTTTCAGTAGAACAAAAATGAAGAACAGAATTACATGAAGATCAGCTCAGCCTCGTGTTTTTCCCTTGGGCTTCATCTCCTAGAGCTGTTAAACCTAAATCCCTTCTTCCTTGGAGACCCTGTTCTGACTTTGACTATAGTAAGGTGGGGAAGATGCCTTCTGCTCTTCGGGGTCATAACCTCTCCTCTAGACATATTTTACAGCAAAAATCAGCATAGGCTAGAAAAAAACAAAGTAATGCTGCTGTAAAACCACGTATTTCTTTCAGAGGGGTTTAAACTGATAAGGATAAGGAGGAAGGCCATGGACACAACAGTTCCTCCCCTTGTACTCCCTGCAGCATCATTTTACTGAAAGCAGAGAGAAATGGCTCAATTATGTACTAAAGAAAGAAACTGAGACAAAAGAGTCAGACTCAACATAACACTATATTTTATATAACTGTATTGAATGTTCATGGCCAAGTATTGGCAGCATGGCCTGCAGGGTGGCCTCTGGGAGGAGAGACTGGAGCTGCCTGGTGCTGGACACAGACAGTTCCAACCAGCTCCAGTGGGCCCATTGCCAGGCACGGCTGAGCCAGCAGCCAAGATGGTGTCATCTCAGGAAAAGCATATTTAAGAAAGGGTCAGGCAGTGAAGAATGAGGGAAGAAAATATGAGAAACAACCCTGGTGGTGAGCACCAGAGTCAGAGAAGAAGGGTGGAAGGAGATGTTCCAGGCACTAGAGCAGAGATTCCCCAGCATCCCATATAGGACCACAGTGGAGCACTACCTACATGGCAGTTCAGGGAGGGCCTCTGTTCTTGATGACTCCATACCAGAGCAGAGGAATAAGCTCTGAAGGAACTGCAGCCCATGGGCAGCCCACATATGAGCAGAGGCTTTTTTCCTGAACAGGATGTATCCCATGGGGAGGACTCATGCTGTATCAGAGGAAAAGTGTAAGGAGGAAGGAGCAGCTAAGAGGAATCATTGTGGACTGACAGCAAACCTCCATTCCCCTTCCTTCTGCACTGCTCAGTGGCAGGGTTGAGTTAGAGGAGTTGGGAATGAAGGAGGAAGTTGAGCCTGGGAAGAAGTTGGGGGGTGGGGATGTTATTTTAACTTTTTTCTTTCCAAACGTATTTTAACCGGCAATCTATTGCATTAATTTTACCGAAGATGAGTCTGTTTTGCCCGTGACAGTAATTGGTGAGTGATCTCCCTGTCCTTACCTCAACCCATGAGATTTCCATCTATTTTGTCCCCCTGTCCTGCTGAGGAGAGGGAGTGAGAGAGCAGCTGGTTTTCCAAAAGCCAGCCAAGGTTAACCCACCACAGTAGCTAAAACCAGAATTAAGACGATCTGTCTTCCCAAAACAGCGGAGACATTGTGGCAAATTCATTTTTCCTCAAGATATAATGTTAGAGTAAAGCTAAGCATGACATTCCCTCCTTTTTACTTTCCTCAAAAAATTAATTTGAAAACATTTCCTTACAACTGTGGTGCTATGCTCACACATCAGTTTTTACACTCACAAAGCAACAAAGGTATGTTGCATTAGGGGACCTCTGAATCAAATTCCACCATGTTCATTCTGAATTTAACTACTTATTTCACAGATAAGAGGAGACAAGCTATGAAACTGGCTTAAAAGGCCTGAGATTCTCTTTCTACTTTCTGTGACTTGGAAATGTATGTTTTTATTTATTCATATCATATATATATTATATGTTTAGGTATGTATTTAGGGGTGGAATTTTTATAAAAGTTTTTCTGGAGCTAGCTAGTATAGATAACACCACCCCCAAATAATTGAAAAATATGCGGAAAAAGCAGAACAAATTTATAGTCACTGAAATGCACTGTAGAATTACTGTTATACAGTTAACCAGTATATTCAGAAAACTTATTTTTGGTGACATACTTCCACTCCTTTTTCCTTGTGTGTCATAGTGCTCTTTACATGGTTAACTGGTTTTATTTTTAGAATATCGCTGACTTCTAGGGCTGTTATCAGAAGCAAAGGTTATAAGCAAAGAAATAAGCAACCCTAACTTTGCTAGGTTTCACAAGAACCATATGGAAGAGAAGTTCTGGAAAGAGATTTATCACTTCTTTCAGAAAGAGACGACCAGAGAGAGGACAAAGGAGGCTATATGAACTCCTGTCCCCTTTTTCCCCATAGAAAAAATGGTACTTCACAAAGATGCAACATTTCTCTACTTTTCCTGATGTTTAGCACAGGGTTGTGGCATTAAAACATAAGTAAATATTTAAGGACATATTTTTACTCATTTTTCTTTATGTGAGGCTACATATGGGAACTGAGCTGAGAGCTTCTAATGGTGCTTTGCTTCCCTAGCTAATTTAGAAGTGCATCCCCATGTAGCCATCAGATGTGGACTAGTTTTCTAACTTTCTTATTTATTACAGAATTATAAGTTTCAGACCCTTCCTTTTTCATTTCTCTTATCTTATATTCTCCATATGTACAAACACACAAATGTGGATGGACCAGATCTGCAGGATGTTGTCCCTTAAACAGATGCAAGGACAAAATTAAAGGGTAATTTTGTCTGTCTTGTGTGCCTCTTAAACTCTTGGACTGAGTTCTAAGCAAAAAGACATCTCAAGATATGTACTGATTTATATCAACAATGAGATGTATTAAAATCCTGCTTTTGATTTATGTCAGATTTAATGTGAAGAGGATAAATATCGTCACTTTGTCATGAACAGCTCACAAGAACTCTCTCCATTCAAAGAAAATTTCTGAGCTCAGTGATATTGAAGTGCTATCCATTTTGAGGTCTGATGTCTGATTGCTTTAATTATATATATGTAATTTAATACTTGATGTTATTTTCTTTCTTTCTCTTCCTCTCTTTTTTCTTAGAACAAATTATGACATCGACATCTAAAGGAATTTTCCGGCCATTTTTTATTATCTTCATTGTCCTTGGTTGTTTCATGGCATTTATACTAATTTATATCAAACCAACAAATAGCTGGATCTCTGGTCCTATAGAATCAGCCAGTTCAGTTTTGAAAATGAAGAGCTTCTTTTCTTCCAAAACTGATAATCTTAATGAAACCACTATTTTGATTTGGGTTTGGCCATTTGGTCAGACATTTGATCTAACATCCTGCCAAACAATGTTCAATATCCATGGGTGCCATCTGACTATTGACCGCTCACTATATAACAGATCCCATGCTGTTCTCATTCATCACAGGGACATTAGCTGGGATCTGACTAATTTACCTCAGCAAGCCAGGCCACCATTCCAGAAGTGGATTTGGATGAATTTGGAGTCTCCAACTCACACTCCACAAAAGAGTGGCATTGAACATCTCTTCAACCTGACCCTGACTTATCGGCGTGATTCAGATATTCAGGTGCCTTATGGCTTCATGATGGTTGGTACAGGTTCCTTTACATTTGAAGTGCCAAGTAAGGAAAACTTGGTGTGTTGGGTTGTAAGTAACTGGAACCCTGAGCACGCTCGAGTCAAGTATTACAATGAGCTTAGCAAATACATTGAAATCCATACCTATGGACAAGCATTTGGAGACTACGTCAATGATAAAAACTTGATTCCAACTATCTCCAGTTGCAAATTCTACCTTTCCTTTGAAAATTCAATCCACAAAGATTACATTACTGAGAAACTTTACAATGCTCTTCTGGCTGGATCAGTACCAGTTGTACTGGGCCCTTCCAGAGAAAACTATGAGAATTACATTCCAGCAGACTCTTTCATACATGTGGAAGATTTTCTCTCCCCCAGAGAGCTGGCAGAATATCTTCTGATGCTTGACAAAAATAACAAGATGTACCTGAGTTATTTCAACTGGAAGAAGGATTTCTCAGTGCATCTTCCTAGGTTCTGGGAGTCACATGCATGTCTTGCTTGTGATCATGTGAAAAGACACCAGGAATACAAGTCCATTGGAAATTTAGAAAAATGGTTTTGGGATTAATTTACGTCTGTGTGCGTGCACTTTTTTGAAGAAGCCGGAAGAAACTTCTGCCCAAGTGGAGAGGAAAGGAAAAGACAAAAAAAATAAGAAGGAAAAGACAACCTTATGTCATGGTTTATCAGATATCCTCTCTTGGCTACCCTATTTATATTTTGTAAGAGATTTTAAAAGATCAGCAGCAGTCATCAATACACAATTTTAAATTATAATGTACAGACTAATTATGAGCAGTGAAGAATATTTGATTTACTATAGTTTCAAATAAGATTTTCCATGTTTTCTGTGAAATTTGTCCCAGTCTTACACTTAAAGTAGTCATTTTTAACACTTCTTTTTTATTTTTAACACTACAGTTGCTGTTTAACCTATTTAGAAAATGAGGACACAACTTTTAAATGCCAGAGAGAACTTTAAGAATATAATTTGCTGTTCCAGTCTGAAGTGTGGGTAACATTTCAAGACAGCACAGTTTTTATGGTTTTAAAAGTATAGTAAAGTTCAATACCTACCATTATTTCAGTGTGATCAACTGAATCCCTTTTTAAGGGTGATGAACACAGAAATAGTTTTTTAAGGGTTATAAGAATAGTAGACAGTCTTTGTTTCTAAAAATATGATGTTTCCTAAAACATATCTCCATTAAGTTACTTTACGAACATGTCTATTCTTACCCTCTGAAAAATAACAATTCAGATATAGAGAAGATGAACAACCTTAGTGACCAAATCCCAGATTCATCCAATATTTGAGTGTATTTAAATGCAACATGTACATAAGTCTCATTGTGTCTCAGGTATCTTTTACCTGAACTGGGGCTGTAAGTGGTGGTATACTGATACACTGATAAGCAGATTTTAACATAAGCACTTGATTACATCAGCCTCTTGCACTGAATTCAGCTGGTAATAATGGATTTTTAGAAATAGCTTGTTGAGAAATTTTAGCAATTTCTCTCATATAATTTCTTGAATAATTTCTTTTTCTGTAATTCTGTAAAGATCTGTTGAACGTAATTGTAGCTGGACAACTTGCTGTTATGACTCACAAACGTAGAAAAAAACCTGACCAAACAGTTCATTTTCTGAAAGAAATATTTTGAAATTCAGTAAATAAGTTGTCAGGCTGACATATTCAACTATTATACTCAGTAAGCTAAAGAATTTTTTATTTTTTTTAAATTTTTTTGAAAATACCTTATGTGACAAAGGCACTCTTAAGAGCAGCAGTTGCCATAAAAATTTGACTTATAAACAGATTCTTATTTTCTCTGTTCTGATAGTAACTATAAGAATGTGATGATTATCTAAATTGTTTAAAATGTCTGCTTTTAACATGTGTCATTCGATTTTATTACTTTTTTCTTTCAGCTAAGACTTAAATATCTGATTGCTATATATTTTCATATATACAAGGTTCATTTAATGACATAAATGTATGGATATGTTTTGATATCAAGTGAAAGCCAATCAGCTTGGTTTTTCAGGTCAAAATGTTACAAATCACAACTCCTGTTAAAAAAAAAATAAAAATGAAAACTTCAGCTTAAGTGATGTGTAAGGCCCTGATCAAGCAAAGTAGCTAATTAAATGCTTAAGATTAAACTTGCAGACAACAACTGAAGTAAAGGAATAGGGGATAAATAATGATAAACATTTTGCAAAAGATAAGGTGATTTGTCTGTTGTTTTTTTTTTCCCCAGGTTGGAATAGAAACACAGAACACTGTGAGAGTAATTTAAATTTCTAAAGCAAGAAACTCCACAGAAAGCTCATGTGCTCTCCTTGTGGCTTCAAAAGCTGTATTCTGATCCATATACTACTTTATACTATTTATTACTTTCTTCAAATGCTAGTTTGCAACATACTGTGAACCCTCTAAACTCACCAGCATTCCAATAGGAAACAAGATGAGTTTACCTTGCAATTTAATGCAATATCATGAAACTCAGTCTTCTAAAAACAAGGTGCTGACATGGATGTAATGTGAGTAGTATTTCTGTCATTTTGAAGGCAAGTGGCTATTGCCTACAGTCTGTCCTATAGGACTTCATATCTTTTGATTACAGGAAAGCTGTGAAATTCTCAATCACTTAATATGCCACTGCTTTGGCTGGATAATCTAGTTCCCTTGATGCTGGAATTTGGAAGTTTTTGCATTGATCTCAGTGGAAGCACATTCACCTCTTGGTTACTGTGCACAGTCCCTTATTTATTAATAATTTAAGAGTAGGAGTTGTGCTGTGTCTTACAAGGACTTATGTCAAATTAAACTCATTCCTTGGCATTCATTCAGCCAGTAAATTCTTAAATTAAATAACAAGTAAGCACAATAATAATATATATGACTTGTTACTACAAGTATCAGTCAGCGTATGCACAGGAATGTTCTGAAATATATGCTAAATTTTAAGCCTGTAAGTGATATCATTATCTCTGTGAGCACTGAATCCAGTCAATATGGCTAATCTTGGGCTGAATTTTCAGAAGTATGAAAGCCTTTTGATGGATCTGGAAAGAGAGATGTTCTCTTCACAGAAACTCTACCCAAGGCTACTTTATTTTGCATTCAGGAAGCATTGCTAAAATTGTTTTAAAAGAATAAAACAGGAGAGAAAACGAATCCACATTGAAGTGACCAAGAATCATGACCAAATCCTAAACAAGAGATATGAAATGTTTGTAGATGACACAATCTGGGTGGATGTAGGGAGCCTTCTCAGAGGGATTGAGACAGACTAGGTCAATGGGCCAAGACTAGTTGTATGAGTGTCAATAAGGCCAGATGCTGGGTTCTGCATATTAGCCACAACAACCAGGAATAGTGCGGCCAGTAAGAGCAGGGAAGTGATTTTACCCCTTTGTTGGCACTGGTGAGGCTGTATCTCAAGTACTGTGTTAATTTTTGGGTGCCTCACTACAAGAAAGAGCATGTCCAAAATAGGGCAACAAAGCTAGTGAAGGGTCTAGTGCGCATGTCTTATGAGGAGCAGCTGAGAGAGCTGGGGTTGTTTAGCCTGGAGAAAAAGAGACCTGGGGGAGACCTTACCCCTCTCTACAACTACCTAAAAGGAGGTTGTAGAGAGGTGGGGGTTGGCCTGTCCAACCAAGTAACAAGTGATAGAACAAAAGGAAACGGCCTTCAGTTGCACCAAAGTAACTTTAGATTGGATATTAGGAAGAGTTTCTTTAATGAAATGTATGTTATCAGGCATTGGAGCAGCCTGCCTAGGGAAGTAGTTGAGTCCCTATCCCTAGAGGTATTTAAAAGTTCTGTAGATGTAGTTCTTAGGGATATGGTTTAGTGAAGGACTTGTAGGTTAATGACTGGACTCGATGATCTTAAAGGTCTTTTCCAATCTAGGCAACTCTGTGATTTTGTGACCCTAATGCCTCACTAACATTCTTGAAGAGTGTGAACATAAATAAGCCAGACATTTTATGAATATTTTAAGGTGTTTACGGTATCAAGTCTTAAGCATTTCTTGGATATAAAGAGCTAAATGATGTGAAACAATGTATGTAAAACTTCTGGACTACATGCATGCATAAAGGTAGTCTAGGCCTGCACACCTAACACACAGAAATTGATTCCAGTCTCTATATAACGTTAAGCATTGTGCCCCTTCAGTGAGCTACCCTACAAGAACAGCTAACATAGACTCAAATAGCAAATCACTGTGAAGGTGAATGGGCAAAACTAATTAATTATGGAAGGGTAAATTACATGTAATTAGTTAAAATGGAGAACTTATTTATTTATGCCTTGGTAACTAGCAAAGAAGAGAGTTGTACAAGAAAAGAGAAAAGAAAGATGAGAAATCACACCAATTCTTATTATTTTCTTAACATTTTTTTTTCAGCCATTTAGTTTATTTGCCAGCCCACAATATCTTGCATATGCACCTGTCACAAATTAACTTGGCAGTCACTGAAGACAGAGAATCATCATTATTCTGTCTTTTACCATGGTTTCTTCTGGATGTTTTTCTGCTTTCTGAACTATCAACATAACTGCATCTCTCAGTGTGGAAAATAAGACCAAACCAGATAAAATACTAACTGCAGATGCATTGCTACCACACTAAATGTGAACAGACATTAGACAAAACTGTCAAGAGGTCCTTCTAAAGCAGTTTTCCTTTCATTTCACTGGCACTCAGTGACTTCAGCAACTCTTGCTCAGTATGAGATCTTCATTTCTTAGTCAATCCTGCTTGCCAGTTTCTTTGAATACATCTTGCCATCCAAGATGGCTGTACTCACAATGAACAAGCAGCCTAAGTGAGGCACATAGAATGTGCAAGAAACATCCAGCAACAAATTTGTCTTTAAAGAAACAGATCAAAAAAAATGTAGGTTGGACTGAGAGAGCATGAATGTGGGAATTTGTAGACTTCACTCAGGCTGGGCAAGATACGGGAAACAGGCAGTACTGAGCAGAGTAATCAGCTACTTAAAGTTTCTAGCTACTCATGTTTATTTCTCAAACTGGGCTTTTTAAAATAGCAACAACAAAATTAAACATAATTTTCTTCCATCTCTAATCAAGGAAGCTTCAGTTGAATACAATAACTATTGCTAATTATTCCAGAATGGGACTCCTGTTGTCCTGCATTATCTTTTTCACTAGACAAAAAATAATGTCCAGGGAAAGAGTGAAGTCTGTCAGTAAGCTTATTATGTTTCTTTTCTGACTTCAAGAATCCTTATTGTTGTTTTTGGTTTGTTTTTTTTTAATTTGAAATAAATCTTCATGTCCTCATGCAATACTTTATGAACTTGATTCAAGAAAGACCTTAAGCACATGCATAAGTCATAAGACTCAAGTACTTGCTTAAATTTAAGACCATCTTAAATGCTTTAGTGCATTTGGTCTCCAAACATTGTGTTTTTATTGCCTTTGGGGATTGTGCTAGAGAGCACAGTTGATAGCCAACAGAGGTGGGCCAATTTGTGTGGCCTCTTTTGCATCATATGTGAACCGTTCTGTCAGTAGAACACACTAAAAGCTAATTGGACTAATTCTGGCTTAGTGTCTATCCACTATACCTTGTCCCTGCTTTTCTGCTTCAGCATATGTCCTGGTTGTCCTATATGTGACACCATGGCCTCATGCTGTCCACTCAGCATGGCACTCCACCTTACAGCCTGCCTGGGCTGTGCAGGGTGAGTAGTAATAGAGAGAGCTAATAATAAAGGATTGAGCCAAATGTGGAATGGCTGGGGTAGAACCCAACCTTATTATTCATGGATGTTTACCTTCTAATATTTCAGTAATTCTAGTGCAGTTCTACCTTCAGAGAATCAGTGTAAAATTCCTACTGGTTAGATATCTTCATAAAAGATACAGAAATGCCAAGAAATTGATTAAATAAACCATGCAGTACTACTTTTAATTCATGGCACAAATGCCACATAGTGATACAGATGATAAAACCATAACTCATGAGAAATAATTAGTCCTGGAGACATCACCCTGCAGTTTTCATACTGGAAAAAAGTCACTTCATTACTCTATTGGAAAGGTAATTAATTGGGAATCCTTTATGTCACCATATTGTGTCTGCAATTAACTAAAACCAACAGTCTCTATGCAGTGAATAGTTCAGAGGTTTTCTCATGTGGCAGAGAGCCTTTCACCTCCAGGTATGTAGTCTGACCTGAGACCCATCTGACTCGTATGACATCTTCTGTTCGCTTGTGGGGTGGCTTAGAACACTTTCAGTCCTGCAGCCTGTACCAGGCCTGTTTATGATTATGCAGAAGACTTTGCTGTTCCAAGTAATACAAATATGGGCATTTTTTTTTTTAAGTATACATCTACAAATGATGTATTCATACATGGGGGATCTCTTCATTAACATTCCTAAGGAAAAAATTAGTATGAAAATAATTTAATCATTGCAAATTAACAGTAAAAGCAATTGTTTGTTATTCTTTATATGAATTAGTCCAATGGAAAACAGGCTTTGATGAAACTTTATCCCCCTGGCTTGATTCATTCTTTTCAGATCCAGATACAGGGACACACATGATAACAAAATGTGAAAGATATATGGTCAACACATCGTTATATATAAAGTTGGGATAAATTTCCTACATAGCCTTGAAGCTGTAACTAAACACTTTAGCAGTCAACAGATGGAAAATATTACCATCAATCCTTTTCTTCATAACATGACAAAAAAAAGCCAATCTGATATATTTTGTTTGGCAAATAAATTAACTGCAAAACTTATATTTTCCTTTGCTTTTTTGTTTTGTATCACACACCTTATAAGAGACTAGATTAAAGAGTTTGGAAAGTTAACTCCCTTGGTGCATTTTAATGTTTTAAAGATTTGATGGTTATACTGAAGAGAAGAAAGTGAAAAGCTTTTCCATCTATACAAGATCCTAATGTGCCAAACTGTTTCCAGAGAATGAACAGAACAGTTAAATATACTGACTTTTTATTATTAGGGTTTGCAAAATCTTCTATTAACGCACTGTAATTTTGCACTATTTTGTAAGAAAAAAAAAAGGAAAAAGAAAAAAAGGAACTGAAAAAGAAACAAAAAAAAAAATCTAAAAATAGATGCCAAATGTATAGTTTGTAAAATACTATTTTTCTTATATAAGGTGTCATCACATTGTGAATCTAACTGTGCTATTGTAAACTGTGAAAAAATGTGATGTACTGTTGTGACACAGCCTACCAAGGGCCATTTCTAACACACAGATTAGTCACCTGGACTTGTTTATATGAAACATATTCATAAATCTGAGATCACTTTTATACTTATTTTTTGTAGACTATTTTTCCACATTTACAACTCAACTGTTATTTTATATCAAGCATTAATTTTGCTTTAAAATATTATTTGAGTAGGTTGATGGGTGTCTTAAATGTGCCAGTGATTCAAAACTGTAATAAAGATAATTCAGAAACAAAAATTTCTTTGCCAAACTGTAATGCTACTGAAATGGAAGATGTTTTGTTGAACAAGCAGGCACACTGTCAATAAACAATAGTTTCCATTCCATGATAACTATGATATTGTTACATTGGCTAGGATAAATACTGGGTAGTTATGAGCTGCATTCCCTTCTGTCTTTCTGTATGTTGGGGAAACAAAGCTGGGTGCCATAGCTGAATGTCATAGATATTCAGCCACTCACATAATGTGCCATGGACTTGACCTCTGAAATATATTAAGGAGAAAAACCCTTAAGCTGCTTGTCCTGATTCAAACCCACTTTCTGTTGTGGGTGACATGAAATAGGGATGGTTGACACATGCAGGACTGGTACAATCTCCATAAGGATAGTAAGTTCTGTGTGTAGAAACTTGGGACCATGTTTACTCTTAGTGCAAGATCAGGACCAAAGTCCCTTTCTTGTGTATTTCAGCTAACACACATAGCATTGAGTGGGATCCAGTATGAACCCTTGCTTCATGTTCTCAGCTAATGATATGCCTTGTACTGACAACTTAATCTTTTATGTGTTTTATATAGTATATATATAATGCATAAATTCATGTGTAAGAAATCGTAACCATGGAAAATTGAATTTTAATAAAAAAAATGAAAACCATTCTTACCTGCAGGCACATTTTAAGATGCCATGTTAAAAGATGTTGTAAAAAGCTGTAATTTTTGTTTATTAGTGATTGTATGATCTAGACACTTTATAACAGAGATTCTACCAAACTGTTTCTTTGTTCCCTTCAAACAGTATCTTCACACTGAGATGCATCTGAAAAATGTAGAGATTCAACGACTGTTTCTCAATATTTTTTTAATTTGAAGGTGGTGTTATTCTTCTGATTACCTATAGTTATGTTCAGAGTCTTCAACACAATTTGACTGCAGTCAGAAGATACCTACTGTATGAAGTTACAGGTAACTGTAACCGTTTCAAGGACTTTCATCATTTATGTGAAATTAATATTTCAGAATTCTGATTCCAAGATGGTTAAGAAGCAGCTCACTGACTCTTATTTATTGAGCACTGGAATTCTTCCCAAAGAATAAACAGTGAAATATGTAAATAATAGTGCTCTATATAGGCCTAACAAATTATTGTAATAGGTATATTTAAAATAAAAAGAGAACATTCTAAGTGTACTATAGTCTTTCATCATTATTTCCTAGGTTCAATGTCATTCCTTTTCTTCTTGTGACAGTTCTCATCAAGAGTCTGATCTAAAGATTGTTGCTAGTCATTCCCATGACTTCTGGCTGAGATCTCACAAACAGAATTTTAGTTCTTTTTAATCTGTTACACATTAAATTATTTTAAGTGTTCAGGATCAGACTTAATCCATATGAAATGATACATGAATTTGCTGTGTAGAGCAAGCAACACAGTTGAATCAGGATGGTACTACAGTTGAGCTTACTATGATTCTGTGATCAGTTACTTGATTTTTCTGAATTTCCAATATATTTGCTACTGGAAAGTGGTTATTAGGTCTATGTAACCTTACAAAAAGAAAAATTATCTTTAAAAGTTCTCTGAGGAGTTGACTAGTAATTTACATGCTCATGTTTCATTGCTTTATCTACTGTACAAATAACTTACATTTTCAGAGATTAACTGTATCTAAAATAGCAAATAATTAACACAATGGTGTCAGTTTTGTTGTTAAAAATCCATGCAAAAAATTGAAAAAGCTGCCACTGAAAAAAATGTAATAAATAATGCAGTATTCCCAGTAGAACAGAGCATTTGCTCCCATTGATCACGAAGTTTATCCAAGACAGAATATTATATCTGGCTACCGTGCAGCTTGAAGAATGGGTTGGGGTCTTCAAAGATCCATTCCCTTTCTGTCAGACAGGTAAATTTGCTTTCCTTCCAAGCTAATAAAACTACCAATTTAGATGCATTCTTTATAATATTATGTAATCTATGCCATTTACTCAAGCCAAATTTATCATCTTGAACTCATCCTTGACAACTACAGACTAATTTTTTTAATAGTACTTGGGAAAGAACCCCTGCACTTTTTATTCATTCCCTTCTCATTTCTCGTTCTTATATTCAAATACTACATCAATCTAGGACAGAACATACAACATTCTGTCTTTTAAATGGAATATTATTTTTTTCTGAAATTATCTATTTCTTCTTCCTCTCACAAACTCCCCCTGGATATGCCAATGTACTGGACACAAAGCCTTGTGTGTGTGGAAAGCCAAGTCTCTGCCTCCGAACGTCAGAAGCAGTCAACCTGTGAATCTGAAAGCACAGCACTAAAGTGAAACGTAAAGAAAACTGGTCACACATAGAAGGTGTGCCAAGCTTCTAACACCACAAGCAATAGGCAGCTAGTAGAGATGCTGAAACCACATCTGTGGATGCTCAGACTGCTGCAGGCACAACTCCCCCATGCAGTGAAACAAGCAATAAGCCCCACATCAGTGCTGGTCCTTCAGCACAAAAGAGTTCATTGAACCAAACGTGCAGCCATTGTGAGTCTGAGAGCAGGCTAGCACCTCTCAGCAAGCCTAATAGAGAAGGTAAGACAGACAAACACTTCTGTTATTTCTGGATCCATTAGCTGGTTGCATCCTGTCACACTACACCACAAAATACCCCATGTCAACTCTCACACTGACTAAATTAGTAGCTTCCTTTCAAGAAAAATATTGTCTCAACATATATTTTAATTCCAATAAAGTTTTTGGATAGGATAACAAGCCTTGAGGCAGAAGACCTGGCTATAGCTTAAGGTATCTCAGAGCAGATTTCTATATGTAAGTGTATAGACGTGCAATGAATTTCTAAGTTCCCACTACATGTAAAGGAGTCAAGTTTAAAAAGAAGTGATGCTTGAGAACAACTCAGCACCTATTCAGGGTGTCTTCATCTTTAATCCTGCCTAAAATTGCATTAAAAAATAGCATATTAACTAACAGTTCAATGAAAATTTCTCTTACAATTGATTTTTGATGCAGAAATAAGAAAGAAAATATAGCTGCTTGTGTTGAAAGGTGGAAAATTATCAGGTTTCACTTTTTCAGTCAAAATGAGTTGTTTGTGATGTTCTAATTGATACTTTTATGAAAGATGAAAATGGTTGTCAAAATTTTTATCTTTAATCAAAAACTTAAGATTTCAGTAACAGCTAAAATTATATTAAGATTAATTTGGGAAATTACATACTAATTTCAAGACTTTTTATGAGATGTTTCTTGTCCCCAAAGGAGGCTATTTTTCAATTACAAGGTTCTTGAATGAGGAAAATGTCATCAACTGAATTTTCATTCTCTTGGCATCTGTCATCTGAATTCCATCATGTGTGAAGAACACATACTCAATGGGATGTGGTTAATCAAAATGGAACAGTTGTTGCAAAAGGTTTGAAAATAATTTCTATATAGTTACAGACTTGCTGCTACACCACAATCATGTTATTCCTGCAATGGGAGCAATCATCTAATAGCTGAGTGCCATCTTTCAGACACTCTCAAGTCACAAAGTACACTTGGTTTTTAAGCTGCTCAGCCTTGTTATTAGCACCATTACAGTTTCTGGCATTTGGTGACATTGTCTCCATTTTATGTCCACTTAGTTTCTGCAGCCATATCGTGCCCTCTCCTTCTACATTGACTATATTTTCACATTCTGTGGCAGCATTTCAACATAAGAAAAAAAAATATTTTTCCATCTAGAAGTTCAAGCCCTAGGTGAGCCCTACACCCTTATGCCACTGTGCCTTCATTGTCACTAAATTAGATTTAATTCACTGATAAGTGCACTGAAATGAAATGTAACAAGGTACATGGGCAATCAGGTGCTTCTTAATTAGTTCTGCTTGTGAATCAAATACATTGTAATAGAATCAACCGGGTGTGTCAATTATATCCAGAGTGGTGGTTTTGTCTTTGAAACCTTTTATTCTAAAGCAGTTCCAAGCTATCATGAGGTTGTACCATACTAGATGCAGTCTTGAGCCCAGAATCAGCAAGAGATAGGTGATGAGGGGACAGACCAATAGCACAGGATAACCAATTAGTCATGTTATCTGAGATTCCCTGATTACGAGAAAAACAAAAAACAAAACAAAACAAAATAATAACAAACAAACAAACAAAAAAAACCACAAAGAAACAAAACCAAAACCAAATAAAGAAAAACAAAACAAAACAAAAAACCACAACAGATATAGTTGGACATACCATATAATTTACTACAGTGATATCTGCCTGCACAGGCTCAGCTCATGTCCACGGGGGGGTTATCAGCTCTGTCTCAGCACAGCCCTTGAGTTTGCACCTAGTGTCCTGGATTCTGGCTAGTGCAGAGCACCATACGGACCCACAGAGCTCTCCAGTGCCTTGGACAAGCTGCCCAGCAATAATAAAGTGCAGATCCTTCTACAAGTATTCCTGAGAATTGGATAGCACTCCCTGGCAAGCAGGATTGAGCCTGTAGTCTTCCCATTAGCCATGAGATCTAGGCCAACAAGAGAGTGTGTGTGTTCAAAAGTGCAGCTTTCTTTGTCTCCATCCTTTTTCATGTCTTTCATGTTGGGTGTCTGAAAAAATCTTTTATCTTCCATTTGTTTGATATTAAAAAGCATCCTCTTTCCCACTATCTCTGAAAGCAATAGCACTTAATATTATCACTCAAAACCTCTTAGAAAAAGAAAACCTCTTAGAAAAATTACAGAACCATAGCCTTAATCTTTGTAGTGATTTTACACATCTCTGATGCATTACATTTTAGTTCATTTTCAAGATGAATGCTTTTCACAGATAAATATATTGTATAGCAAGACAGAGCTCATTTGCCTTTTTTGTAATGCTCAAATATATATTTACAAATTAAAACAGTTAATGAGCTCTATCTTATCAGCAAAAATATTCAGGAATGTGCACCGTAATGATAATAATTCTCACTGCTACCAATTCCACTCAACCAACAAGATCAAAAAGAAAGTGAAATAAATCTGACCATTCAGAATCTATAAAAATGTTTCTCCTCAGTGTTGCAAACTGTAGACATAAATGGTTTTGAGACTCCTTCCACACTTAAGTAAATCACCTGCACAAGTTTTTGCAGAATTAGGGCCTTTTGAGACAAACTGGTGCCTTGCTTGAATAAATACTGGTATTTTTATCTTCCAAGTTAAAGAACTGAGACAGAGATTATGAATGACATGCAACACTTTAGCCAGTATAGTCATGAGCAGAATGAACTAGCTCAGCTGTGGTATTGCATAGCTGCATAATAATACAACCACCTGCCTGAACTGTCCCTGCACCTGATCAAGCTCACTTCAAGCCACTGCACTTCTGCAAGAGATCTGCTAAAACTTTCCACTCAGGAAACCTCTAGAGTCATGACAGATAGTCAGATAAAAAGCCTTTTCTAGAAAACAGGTGGTTTTCTAAATTTCTTCATCCTGTAATGTAACCTGTGACTAAGTTACCTGCGAGTATCTCCCTGTGGTGGATATTAATGAATATCTTTACAAAGCAATTGACTTTACAAAAGAACACATCATTAATAAAGATGTCTCAGAGGTTTTTCTCTTAAACTCTCAGAACAGTAATTTAAAGGCAAGTACAACTTGTCTTCAGTGAAACATGTACATGTTTTGGAAAACAATTCATGCTAATAATCTTACTGAAGATGTAGCTGTCTTCTCTCTACCAATTGTTTTTCTACTCTCTAACCCTGTCTTTTTTCTACAGTTGCTCCCAACCTGACAGCTAAGATGTAGGGCTGGACTGGAAATTACACATTCTAGGCCAGAACATCCAGAACTAGCAATACTCAGCAAATCTGAGTATACTCTTCGTATTTAAGCTTAAAATTACTTATGAAGATTTTTTGCTGCTCTGGAGTATCAGCACTTCAGTAGTTAAACTATTCTTTCTCATGGAAGCCCACCTCATCTTATGACAGCACTGCTTTTCAGCTTTAGAGGGTAGAAAATTTTTTCTATCTTTATCTTATGCTTATGATGTGTTTTCATAGTGTTGCATCCATTCTCCATTTTTAGTTTGCTCTTTCATTTGCTTTTCACATCATGGGTTTGCCACGCCCTGATAGTCTTAGATGTCAAGAGGCATTTATCCTTCCTGAATCTGAGTGACTAGACATTTATGCAGTACTTGAGATCCTTGGTAATAGCAAGCATAGTACTTCAACAGTACTTCTCTAAAATAATTGATCCCTTTTCCATCATCCCCAAAGATACCTTTATTGGGGATTTCTTAGGTCTTAAATTAATCTACTGTTCTCCAAATAGCTCCTTGTTTCAGTTTGAGGGCATTTCCAAATTACTTTCCTTTAACTGTTTCTCAGTCCCTTATTCCCACTACAGAATTTCCATCATTCATTTACCAACTCAGTATCCTAATGTTATCTAAAAGCGTTAAATAACTTTTGTTTTCCTAATTTAACATATTAACATAATATAATTTAAATTGCTTGTGAAGTCCAGAAACATTAATTTCTAAGCATTGTCCATTGCAGTGTTCTAATACTTGCAATAATATCCCCATTGTATGGTACTATACCCCCAAGACAGAGGAATACATGAGTAATAAACTTTATCTCCTCTGAAGCTAATTACTCCTGTGATTTTTGCTTCACAATGCATTCTGGTTTTAAAGTTTCTCAGAGCATCCCTTTCCACCATCATTCTTTACCTGGAAAACATGCTGTTGTTTCTCAATTTACTAAATGTAACAATTCCTCACCACAGCAGTCTTTTAGTGAAGTTCATCACCAACCCCATCCTTTAAAAGACATTTAATTCTTTTAAGATCCTCTAGCAGAAGCAATGAAGTCTAGTTTTATGAATTCAGGTCTTGTAGTTGGATACTCTAGCACATAATTAGGCATGATGTCTGATTAAAGCTTTTCTCACAATCAGGATACTCACAATATCTCTCTCTTGTGGATTCCCTGATGTCTCTGGAGGGTTGCATTCATAAGTCAGGTTTTCTTTCAGAAGGGAGGCTTTACAGGTCTATTTGAACTATCTAGTTGCCCATTTAAATGAACATTATGTGAACATACTATCTAAATATTGTCTACTAAGTCTGTGAAACTGCATCATATGCTGATAAGCTATGAAGTGTGAAAGGGAAAGCTAAAAAGGAAAACACAGGTAGACAGAGGCAGCAAAGGAGAAATGGTAATCACTTAAGCCTCATATCCTTAGGAAATGTCAAAAACATCCAATTCTGATACATATCTCCTTCTAACATGCAGCAGTATAGATATCTGCCATTTGCACACCCTTAGAGAAATAAAAATTAAACCTTTCACCTTCCATGGAGAACCATGAAAGACAAAGCCAGCCTCTGTGACGAAACAATTGCTGCTTCACCTTTAATCCAATTTCAAACCTCTTCCTTCTTCCTCAGACTGTCCTGATTTTGTTAGAATCACATTAAGCTCCTTCCACAGAATATTTCTCTTGTTTCACCTATGAAGACTATATTCCCCAAGTGTCCAGATAAAGATTTTAAACATGAGAATGACAGCTGAGAGTTTTTGATAAAGAAGAACCATTCCCCAACTGTTCACTCAAACACAAGCTGCTCACAAATAAGCATGCAGCCAAACAGACATTAAAAATTGATTCTCAGGCAGCCTGTGATATTGCACATTTGGGCTTGTGTCTGTTCTTGGAGACAGACAACTGGGCTAGATAAGACTCCTACTCTAACCCAGTTTGATCCTTCTTATGTTCTCATACAGAAGTCCCATGGAGAGCTTTCTATGACAGCATCTGAAACCTGGCCCACAAGTGCCAGAGCTTTTCATTCCTGGAGACCAATGGCAGCATCATGTTCAGTGGCCGACTTCTAAAATTCCCTTCTTAGATACCTAACAGACTGTGAGCGCTCTTCAGGCAACCTGAGTGGCATGCAACTCTTTCAGTCAGCCTCAGGTAAGGCAGCAGGTGGCAAGCTGCATAAGGAATCATTTTTTCTCAAGGCCAATCTGTTGGGCGACTTAATTGAAAGATTATCTGGCTGTACCTGTGTCAAGTCCCAGAAGTGCTAAACAACATGCTGCCAGGATTGTGCAAGACAGCTACACATATCAAAGGCTGCAGCATGTTGATCCAGCTATCTCACTAGTACTGAATGTCAGCATCATGACACTGTATGTGGAATCACAAGCAGATTTTTTGGTACCATATTTTTCTGTAAAATACATGTTTGCATTAACTCATTTCAGAGCCAGCATTACGCTTTGAAAGACACACTATTGAAAGATACAGATCCCTCGGTCCTCTCTCATGAACATCAGAAGACTTGTCCTTGCTTGGGTGCATGCACTCCCACAGCTTTTGGCACCGCAGACACACTTTCCTTGCTGTTGCATTAAGGGTCACACTAAATTAGCTGTATTCCTCTCTCACAGCAAACTAGGCCATTATCCCACAGCTGACTGCCTTTAAAGTGACTGGAGATAAGAAAGTGTGAAGAAACTAAGACTGAGTTAGAAATCATTTAGGCAAACTGGAGACCCACAAATCCATGATCCCCAACGGGATGAACATATGAGTGCTGAAGGAGCTGAGAGATGTTATTGCTAAGCCTCTGTCCATCATCTTTGAAAGGTCATGGAGAAAAGGAGAGGCACCTGAGCACTGGAGGAAAGCCAGTGTCACTCCAGTCTTCAAAAAGGGCAAGAAGGAGGACCCAGGAAATTACAGGTCAGTCAGCCTCACCTCCATCCCTGGAAAGCTGATGGAAGAGTTCATTCTGGAGGTCATCTATGAGCATGTGGAGGAAAAGAAGTATATCAGGAGTAGTCAGCAGGGATTCACCAAGGGGAAACCATGCTTGATCAATCTGATAGCTTCTATAGTGGTGTGGCTGTCTGGATAGAGGAAGGGAGAACAGTGGATGTTTGTCTACTTTGATTTTAGCAAGGCTTTTGATACTGTCTCCCATTACATCCTCATAGGTAAGTTTAAGAAATGTGGGTTAGATGAGTAGCCAGCAAGGTGTATTGCTAACTGTCTGAATGACAGGCCTCGGAGGGCTATGATCAGTGCAGAGAGTGCACTTGGATGCCTGTAGCTAGCAGTGTTCTCCAGGGGTCAGTACTGGGTCCAGTCTTGTTCAACATATTCATCACTGATCTGGATGAAGAGACAGATTGTACCCTCATCAAGTTTGCCGATGATACAAAACTGAGAGGAGCTGTTGATCCACCAAAACGCTGTGCTGCCATTCAGTGAGATTTGGACAGGCTGAAGGGTTGGGTAGAGGGCAGCCTAGTGAAGTTCAACAAAGCAAGTGTAGGGTCTTTCACCTAAGGAGGAATAACACCATGCACTGGTACAGGTTAAGGGTTGACCTGCTGAAAAGCAGTTCTGTAGAGTAGGACGTGGGAGTCCTGGTGAACAAGTTAACCATGAGCCAGCAGTGTGCCCTTGTGGCCAAGGAGCACAATCGTATCCTGGGGCACATTAAGAAGAGGGTGATCAGCAGGTGGACAGAGGTTCTTCTCCTTGCCTACTCTGCCCTAGTGAAGCCACATCTGGAATACTGTGTCCAGTTCTGGGCTTCCCAGATCAAGAGAGACAGGGAAATTCTGGAGAGAATCCATCAGAGGGCAACAAAGATGATTAGGGGACTGGAATATCTCTTACGAGTAAAAGCTGAGGGAGATGGGGCTGTTTAGTCTGGAGAAGACTGATGGGATCTTACCAATGCTTATAAATATCTAAAGGGTGGGTGTCAAGAGGATGGGGCCAGATTGTCTGTGATGCCCAGTGACAGGACAAGGGCCAATGGGCACAAACTAGAACACAGGAAATTCCATCTGAACATGAGGAAAAACTTCTTTACTGTGAGGGTGACAGCACTGGAACAAGCTGCCCAGATTAGTTGTGGAGTCTCTTTCTCTGGAGATATTCAAAACCTGTCTGGACATGATCCTGTGCAGCCTGCTCTAGGTGAACCTGCTTTAGCAGAGGGGTTGGACTAGATGTCTCCAGAGGCCCCTTCCAACCTCTACCGTTCTGTGATTCCATGATTCAGTGAATGCTCAAATCTCTCTAAAATCTGCCTTTAGTGAAACTACAGGCCAAATCTTCAAAGGCAGATACAGGCACTGGCAATTAAATACATAAAGTCACTTTTTCCATCATGTCCCAGGCTTTGTAATCTGATTTACATTGTTAGAGTGACCCCGGTACCATTTATTCCTCAGGTCAGATGCTGCATTCTCAGTACCTCCCCAGCACTCTTCAGGAGTCATCTCATGCCAATTGTCACTTAACACAAGATTATTCAGTTCTGGAGGGTAGACTTGACTAATGCAGACACTGGCTAGTGCTAAAAAGTGGTCATGGACATATCTCACTAGTAAAATGCAGTTAAAGGTAAGTACAGATTTCAGCATTTGAAACTATGCACTTATTAAAATTCTTGAACCGAGTCTTCCTCATGAACTAAATCTATCACATCCCAACACCTGCAAAAAGCATTGTCATATTCTCTGGGGATAGTAATTATATTCCACTGAAAGAGCTATAAACTCATTTAGGAAAAATCTTTTGCTGTTACAGTGCAGTGCTTGATCAATTTGGCAGCATTCTGACAATTCACACTCCTGTATTAATGGTGAAGTTATCACCTTTTTAGTGACAATTTCTTTTTAATGAAAGCAGAAATTTACATCTGATATTATAGAAAATACGAACCTAATTTATGTCTAAATTTTCTGCTATTTGATCACCTTCCCTCCCTTGATTCCTGCGACAGTCCTCCTGCAGAGTTCAACCATGTAAGAGTGAATTCAGATATTTGGAGAATAGATAGCTCTTGATTAAAGAGTTCATTCATTACACCCCACCACACAATATTTATACAAGGATATAAATTCCTCCTCCTCAGAAGGATAGTATCCACATAATTGAAGTAGAAGGCAAGATTCTGTTCATGTTTCAAATTATGAACTGGAACTGATAGGCAAGAGAAGTAATGAAAGCAAGCAGAAGAAATTCTGCTCTTCTGATAAGCATCAGATGAAATTCCTTGAATGTAGTGACACATTTTTAATGTGTCTAAGGACTGAATATGTTTATAGAAGCATAAGAGAAGGACACACCTTGCAGGTTAGAGGCTCTGCATGAAAGGATTTTAATGAATCAAATGAAAATTGATTCTAGTTAGCTAGATAAAGGTGCTTCAAAAATATCATACCTCTAGACAAAAATCCTGGAAACTACATATTACAATAATATTGTAACAGGTCACCATACATTGTCTTGGTTTGTTTGTAGTTTTGAGTAAAGAATGTGAAAACTAGTAGATCTAAAAGTTAAGACCTAAAAGTTTGGAAGAAGATGCAGTGATAATGTGTTTATGACCCTGCTGCCATTTCCTTATGCTCTAATTTTCACAATGCAAAAACAAAAGATCATCCACCCCAAACCCTTCACTTTTAGATCATTCTTCAGCAATGTCATAACAAGGTTATGACTTTAGAATCAAAACTCACTAAAAGAAATCTGCATCACAACGCAGCATCCACACAAATATGAGAGCTGGTTAGAGGTGGCTAGAAGAACAATGGCTTTTATTGAAAATCCGGTTATGCTGAGGTGAATTTATGTTCAGTATCCAAAGCTGTTCTGAATCAGCCTTATGTCATCAAGATGATACCATCTGATATCTAGCACAATGTAACTGAAAGGCATATATTTTGAGACTTTTATATGACCCACTTTTTGTCCCTGCCTTGGATCCCATCTTTCTTCCTCCCTTTTCTGGCAGAAACCTCAATATGATGACAACACCTTTCTATTTCATTCTTTAACATTCAGTTATGCACATAATACTCATAAATTCTGAGATGATGTTGTAATTGTAGGGATATGTTCACTCACCTCTTTTCCTGACTGGGCTTTATGTGACTGCAACAGTAGCAGAACTCTGCCTTACATTAAAACCTCATACAACTGCAGGCGAGTCTGGGTCATAATTAATTATTGTAATTCAGCTTGCTCACTTTCTAATTTCTCTCAAATTCACCAAGGAAAATACTTTACTTGGTCCCTGTTTTATGTGGCTTAAAGTCTGCTGGAGAAAATTCACTTTGGTTCCAGACAGATGTAAAGCTAATTTCACTGAATTTTGTTCAAAAATTATGTGAGCATATCTTTTGGTCTTAGTTTTTGTTTTCTAAGTTTTGTTTTATTTTTTTATATACACCTTAACTGTCCTCCCTAAATAAAAGTCCTGTTCTCTATATTGTTTTTCTGTATCGCCTGATGTGGTGAAGGCTTGAAATTAAATACACATTACATCACAGTGTGACATTAACATGCTGCTCCACAAAACTTAGTAGCTAGGACAGGCAAAAATTAATGCATTCTGGCCTTTCTCTTTGGTTATATTATTATTAATTGGCATGTTATTAAATTCAGCAGATTTTCACTGATAAAATTCAAAAGCAGCTAAAACTGGAAACTATACCATGACTTGCTCTTTGAAGTTATTTGTCTGATAGCATTGTGAGCTGGACTGGATGCTGTATTCATCATGTACATTCACCAAAGGGTCTGTCCGATGAGGTGAAAGAAATATTTCAAAAGAAAAGAAAAAAAAAAGAATGTTTTTATTGTTTTGCATTCTGTTATCTAAGAGAACTTCTGCATTTTTATTAAATTATTTCCACTTCTTTTTCAGGAATAAATCATACAGGGTCAGTATGCATCATGCTATTCCTTGGATTTGTTCTGTGCACAAAATTTCTAGGGGTATTTAAACATCAACTATTACTGAAATCAAACATTAAAAAAAAGTCCAGGTCATAAGCAACATAAACACTCAGCAGCTGAGTAGATCTGAGCAACCCTGAAGAGATCACTTTTTCTGAAATTGTTACTACTTTCCTATGTTATTGCACATTAAGATCCTCAGTTATGTTATCTGATGTGCATTTGACTGCCTCTCATTTCAATAGCCAGCAATAGAGCTGACTGGAAATATCATTACACAAACCAATTTGGCTTAACAGGGAAAACAAACAAACAAACAAAC
>JANHFX010009638.1:43397-60042 GCA_027560015.1 Chloroceryle amazona
AAACAAACAAACAAACAAACCAAAAAAAAAACCAAAACAAAACAAAAAAACAAGTAATTTGAAAATATATAGGAATCAGTGGCCTCCAAAATCAAATGAGTAGTTAAGAACCTACTAGATTTTTGGTAAAGTTGCTTCATCTCACCTAACTTTAGCTTTCTAAAGGCTGGGCATGTACCTTTACATCTAAGTCACCTGGGCACTCTCAAGTATCTCCAAGAAATTACTGATATGTATTTTGAAATGTAGGATGAATATATACTTGAAGATACCCATTTTTCTCCACTGATGTAAACAAAATTTAGATGAATGTCTAGAAGTCTAAATGTATAAATTCTTGGCAGTTAAATTATATGAAGAAAATCCTCCCTTAGAAGTCCAGCATGAAATAACATCATTTTGATTTGTAGAGACATTTCAGTGGTGAATAATGAAAGAACTGTTGTAGTGTGCAGAAATCATTAATGTGTAGAAGGGAAGGGAAAGGGATTATGATGTGAGCAAAACATAGAATAAATTGAAGAGGAAGAATTTCTGCAGGAATGTTAATTTTCTGGAGTAAGGGGTAGACAGAATCAAGATGCAAACAGCTTTCTGCTTGTTACTTTTGAATGGTAAAAGTGAGATGACTTACTGTACCTGAGGGCTACTTGGAAACTAAAAGGATCCTCAATTACCATTGTAAAGTTTAAGATTAGGCTTCAGTCTGAGAAGGTACTGCAAAATGAAGCATTTTAGGTGTGTTTCACCTTGACATTGTATCACCTCTTTTAAGTAAAATAGGGTCAGGGTTTCACTTTGGATCTCAGACAGGCAAATGCATCATGAGATTTGAAAGTCAAAGCATACATACTATTGCTAGATATAGTAAAATAGCTTCAGGAAGACACTATGCTAACTGAAGTACACTCCTTCTAGTGTCTGTAACCAGTTAAATACCTCTTCCAGGTCCTACCCTCAGTTTTAGAGCACTGACTTATGCCTTTCTATACCATCAGTGATAAAAGCCAACATAACGTTATTACGCAGGTTCCGTGTTTATATTCTTTACAATCATCTATTAAGTTTTCAGAACTTACATTCAGATAAATGAATGTTGATGAGAAGGAAATGTATCTATCTTGTTGTAGCATTTCTGTGAGGTAAAGTCAAGACTATCCAAGCTTGTTTTTCCTTGCTGAATTGTTTTTATATTGGCCTTACCTCTAAAAAGCTTTGAGATATCAAGCTGAATGGGTGGAAATTGTCCACAATTTGTACATTTCCTCCAGGCTTATAAAAATGCAAACAGCTGCAAGCAATACAGAACAAGCCCATTTGAAGAGCTATTTAAAAAGTATGAATGATAACATCCTTCATATCGTATATGAGGCAGTAACCACATGGCAGTTGATTTTTGTGTACTTTACTTTTAAATTATGAAGCACTCTTCCTTCAAGAGACAGTTTCCATTTCATCCTCTATGCTCTGAAGTCTATGCAAAGCTATACTGTTAGATGGGTACTTGCCTTTTATTTTTTTCTTATTGTTTTCTTTTTAACTTAAAGGTAAACAATAGGGAAAACCTGTATATCAGAAAAAAACATTTCCAAATGCATTAAATAGCATTATAATCCTTATTTAATTATTTTGTCTGAAAGTTATAGCTGCTTCTAACAAATTATTTTTACATTAGCATCATTTTACATTTATTTTTGTTTTGAAGGTGGACTTCTGACTAAAACATTTGAATTCTAAAAACAGCATGTTTTTTCAGAGTCATGAATGAAGAGCAAAAATTAATCATTATGCTAGAATTTCACCTGATGTTTTATAAGCAGAAGCATCTACGGCTGGTTTAAGATACAAATCGTCTTAACTGTAAGGGGTAGCCTTGCGAATGGCATCAATAGTTTTGAATCATTTAAAGTAGAGTGAATTTTCATGGTACCATATAATTTCAAAATTATTTTTAGTAGGAGTAGTTACAAAAGTATTGTTAGGTGGACAAGTGATATTAAATTACTGTAAATTAGAAATAGCAAAAACAGTATCAGTGTTCTTTCAAAAGAATCACTAGCCCTAGAAACAAACAGGATTAGGGCTAATACGGAGTTTCTTTTCTTTTCCCTTCCTGGAAGACATTGTGGTTTCTATTTATTTGATCTCAGAGAAGCCTGAGTGCCCTCAGCTTTGACTGATTTTGAGGTGAGATATAGACATCCAACGGTTCACGAGACATGGGGAAATAATTCTCCATCATTTTGCTACATGTATACCTGGAGGGATAAGGAAAGGTGTAGGGTTTTAATAAACTGTACTGAAGGCTCGGGATTTCTGAACTCTACAGACAAAATATGGAACCACTATGAGGTACAAAACCCCACTTCACAGGAGCCCCTTGTATAGTCATGTAGAGACCATCAAGTCTACACCAGTACTCCCAATACCCATGACAACGTCCAAACAGTGAAAAGGAAAGTCTAATACAAATGGAAAGTTCAACAAGGCCTGACTTGATAATATTTTTTGGTTCAATGTGAACTACTGTCAATACGAGTTGTTGCTTTTCACTTCACTGTCAGTACTCACACATATGCATCCTAAGTAGCTACTTCCTGCTTACAAAACCAGCCTGCTAATCCTATTTGCCCTCAAACACCTAATATTATTGAGTTTAACAATGCATATATTACAAAAAATGAATGTATAGTGTAAACAACATCCCATGACACAGTTCCTCAGCTTATATATATTACAATGTCATATACATTGTGGGTAAGTCTAAACAGATCTCTTGTCTACACAGGATTTCACTTACAGTATGAATCCCTGCACATGGAAGTGTGTGGTGAAAAGTCAAGCCAGAGAAAGATTCAGATTTTATTTGCAAATATTTTCTTAAGCACTGGCAGGAAATTCCAGGGAGACACAAAGTGAAATAGTTCCCAATTCTGAAAACAACATCACAACTAATTGGAAAGTTCTGTATCAGAACAATCCAGGTACTGCCCGCCAAGCAAAATGAATTCCTGTGTAATGCAGCGGTTTTCTCTTCAGGTAAAGTCATCATAGAGGCAAAAACCTACCAAAGGTGTGTTAAGCACCTCCTCTTTGCTACTGCCATATTGTGTAGTACAATCTTCAGCAGAAGAGTCACTGGGCAGACCCTGCTCTGAATTAGAACCAGTGTAAAATTTCATCTCCTAGCTTCCAGGTGAGACACCCAGGTGTGCAGCAATTGAGGTTGTGCCTGGACATGATGGGCACAGAGGTGAGGCAGGATCCTATCTCTGAACTGCATAATGTCATATAACCTTTCTGCTCACCACTCCTCCCATCGTGCTTTTATTCCCTGACAAGAGTTCATCCATTTCTTCTCAAATTCTTCATGTTGTCCTTTCCTGAAACGCTGTGTGCTGTGTCCTGTGTGGCAGTGCACCTGAGGATTTCTGTCTGATTTGCATGCCATCCTTTGCTCTGTAAAGGAATTCTGTGATGGAGAATTTCAAGAGCAAACAGTGGGAAGGAGAAAGAAAAGGAGGAGGAACTGCTAGGCAGCAAGGGAATTGCTCACTCAGATGAGAGATGCTTCTTTTCCCCTCCCACTCCATCACAGTGCAGAGATCAATCATGAGAGTAGAAGCAACAGAAGATTACTATATTCAATAAAACGAATGTCTCCACACCGAGCAGAGCTTTTACCTGGTACCTAACTCCTACCTGACATATCGGCTGATTCGCTTTTGCCAAATATGACCCAACCAGGGAACTAAATCTTTCATTTGGCATCAGATGAAAACTACATTGGCATGCTTTTTTTTTTTTTTTTTTTTTTTGGTGAGGAACATGAAAATGTGCTCATCTCACCCAAATCCCCATGCATGTTCTTTTCCTCCTTCTTTTTTTCCCTAACTTTTAATTTTTCATTTTGGCTACTGAACCAAAAAATCAATTACTCACACACCTCAAGCAGACAGTTCAACAGTTGTAATTAACAAATGTAGCAGTTCATTTGAACATGTACAAATTCTTCACCTACCTGTCCAAAATACACCAGCTTTATTTGTGGAATGCATGTATAGTACATATCAGTATTTAATAGAATATTTATTGTGCAAGCACATATAAAGGTTTCTCTTGAAAAATACAAAATTTATGAGTTCCCCAAAACCAATCTCAGTCCAAAAATCCTTATATACACCTAATTTATATTTGAAATTACAATAAAAATCTCATCACTATTACGAGGAGACAGCCCTTAGTTCCACAAAGATAAGAGACTATAACAATGAAGGTAAAAAAGGATAAGCACATGCTATTTATTTCTCGCTACACTTTTGTTTACTGAGTTGTTGATTATAAGTGTCAAACAGCTAAGCAGGGAACCCCTGGCTTCTTTCCATTTTCATTCTCTGCAACACTTTAATACAGGAACATCACCTCATCTGGACCTCTGCTTCTCAAGACTCAAATGGTGAGTTTCCTAACAGAATTAAATGTCCACAGCTATTGTAGAATGCCCTAATCTCTATACCTTCCACTTATGTAGGTGCATTTGTGGGAGTTCCTCCAAGGCATGGTCCCATGTCCAGGAATATAAATGAAAAGGAAAAATTTCATTTACTCACATAAGAAAAAGTTATAACACAGAGCAGCTGTCTACATTCACCACTGTGTTGACAGTTTTGCAAACATTTTACACTCAGATCTAGTGTTGTATATGAAAGGAGTTAGTGCATTTAACCTGGGACCATTTAATGCTTCAAAGTTAAACAGATGCTTAACTGCAATAGTCATAGAGCAGTAATGATGCCTAAAGTTAATGGTTCCTGACAGCTTTTATTATAATCCTTATTTTATATATGTTTTTCTTTCCCATACATTATTTCTAGCTCATGGTTTCTTATAAAATCAGCAGTTTCTAGATTGTAAAGCCAAACCATTCTATCTATTTCTTCAAGTGATGAGTGGACTAGGTCAATCAGTTGTAAGGTACATACAGCAAAGAATTTAATTTGAATTATTAAAAAGGTCTTTGCCTCCCTGGCCATGTAGCTCACAGTGCAGATATGTTTTGTGGCACATGTCTCACCCCTCACTGTCGAAACTGGAGAATATGGGAAAGTGCACCAGGGGTCTTCTACTCAGTACTACAAATTTTCTTGTCATGGAAACCATGGTCAGGCAGCTGTACGAGGGTCATTCATGCCTGTCTCATTTTCCAGCAGGGAGTGATGTTGCAGCTCATATGCTTCTGCTCTTAGGAGCTGCAAAAGCTGTTCCAGATTCCACAATATTCACATAATGAAGTGTCAATTATTTTGGTGAGAGCAGTGGAGATTCTCTGGCACAGACTGTTCCTAGCACAGCCTGTCTCTTATCGCCCAACCACATTTCATACCATCTTGGTTTTTAAAAGGTTCTGTGAAACCTCAATGTATTCCTTCATTGTGTTAATGATAATGCAAAAATTAAACCACACCAATTCTGAATTCAGAATCTAAGCAGCCTCATACTTAATGGCTTATAAGCTTTGACATTTCTTAAGTCTTCTGGGACACTTATGAAATACCCATCTTCATTTGTGAAACTCAGCTGAATATTTTACTGCTATTCTGCATTAACACTTGGTGCTATTTGAAGGTTTCCTCCAAGGATTTAGAAGCTTTTCTGGTAGGCTGCACATCTAATTCTTCCTCCTCCATCCTTGTGTTTTATAGCTGTAGCATGGATAGGCTGCTTGCAACCAATGAAAGGTTTACAATAAGGGACATAGTCATCATAAAAAGTAATTAACTAAAATTCAGAATTCCTTACTGGATAGTATCAAGCACCTATAGCCACTAAGTATTTACTCCAGTGGAACATATTAAGCCAAGCCTTCCAAGAGCTTGCTCTTGTAGTAACTGCTACATGATTAATATCACATTGCTAGATTTCACAGGAGAATCTGCTAAATAAGGGAAGGTTCAGTGTATACCTAAAGATTAGATTCCACACAATTTGGTTTAGAATCAACATACTATATTGCATATTTCATGCTTCCAAAAGGAGTGTAGCATCCATTAAGAAAATACAGATGGACTTTAGATAGCTAACAAGATTTCACACTCGTTTCATTTCTCCCTTCTGTGAAACCTAGAGAGAAAATAACAGTAACAATGAACTCACTATGGCTGAATCTCAAGGCTCATTTCAGCCAAAATATTATCAAAATCCTGAACTGATGTTAGCAGTCAAATTCCACCAAGTTTGACAGAGCTAAACTATTTACAGCACTTTGAAATGTGTCCTCTTCTCTCCAACAGTATTTTTCTCACTCTGAGAAAATCCCGCACTTTTTAAGGGTGAGACTGTCAATTTATGATGAGCCCTGAATAGCCAGCAGCATGTAGTTGTACTGCCCCGGGAGCACAGCAGTCTGAGACCCAGAAAATAAGAATTCAATCCTTGGTGGCTGCCTTGCTTTGGAAGCAAACAACCAAACCAGCACATTAGTCACAGCCTCTCCCCCTTCCATCAGCTGCCCTGTGTTAATGCAGTGTGGAGAGGAGAGAGGCGTGAAGAGATGAGGCCTTGAGCGTCAGTCTAACCCCCCTCTGCATTTCTTTGCACAGCAAGACCTTACCATGCCTGAAATCTGCATTCAGCATATACGTATGGAATTTGTGGAAAACAACAGAAAGCAAGCATATTTTGCTGGTCTGAATCCACTGAGGAATAACTGATCTCTCTGACAGTTTTGCTTGGCTAAAGCATAAGGATTTCAGGATTTCTTCCACATTGTTTCTGCCTGCAGTAAAAGAATACCTCATGAATGTTGCAAGTATGAACACTGAAAAACAAATGATGGACTTTTTATCAGAATTTACATCAGAAAGATAGCTTTACCTTAACCTGACAGCATTAGAAGCATTCTGCCTTCTGCCTCCAGTGTCTATGCTAAACTTCCCCTCTGTTATTCTAAGACATTAATTATTTTTCTCCTGGAGCATGCATGAATAAGAACAAATATAGGCACAGAGAAGTAGAAATAAATGGATTGATTACACATGCACACAAAGACGCATGTATATTTATTCCATATTGCTGTTCAAAAGACTTGCCACATTGAAACAATTGGGATATCTAAAAAATCACAAATAATTAAAAAATTAGGTTTATTAAGGCAAAGCCACCCTCAATTATACCCATGCTGTATTCACACAGTAGGATGCAGCATTGGACCTACCCACAAGCACTTAAGAATTATGTGAAAATACTGGCTTAACTTTACTGTTTCTCAGATAAAGTTTGGTCTTACCCTTGCTCTCAAAACTGGGGAGATAGTTATTATTCAAATTTTCAGTGAAAAGCTTTGCCTCACTTCAGGATATGCTGAATCTTTTGCAGGCAGCCCTGAGCTTGTTCTGCTTGTGCTCAGAGCTCCAGAAACCACATAGCTTCATCAGGCAGCACTTTGCTCTGAGCAAGGCTTGCATGTTACTCCAAGCATGGTACCTGCAGCTTAAAGCTGGCTAGTACGCTGTTGGCTTAAAGCACAGGTGGAAAAATTGTCTGTAAATGTGTAAAAATATGTCTGGAAAAGTATATATAGAAATATTTATATTCTGACACCATAAGCCAGAATGCCAGGCTGCAGGCTGCTACTGGTATTTTGAAATCCTTCCTGGGTCTCAATTTTAAGGCTATAGCTGTCATATGGAGCCTTACTCATGCAAATGCAGAACTTGTGTTGCAGCCAAGTTTCATCCCCTGCCAAAAAAAAAAAAACAAAACCACACAAAAAACCCCCACAAAACAAATAAATAAAACCTAAACCAAAATCAGTGTATTAGTATATATATATTAGTATATATTCTCTACATTGCCAGGCTCATGGGCACATTTGAATTCATCCATATTTCTTGCCTATAGAAGCATTTTTCAAGTGGTTTTGCAGGAGGTATCTCAGGAGGCAGGAGAATTTCTAAAGTGTGGTACATATTTATTTGGTATTTGCATGGACCTGGGGGCTTTGGACTCCATCGACATAGGTGAGGGGATTGGGTATCCTGTATTCTTAACAGCTATTTCTATTTCACTATGATATATCCAGACTGAAAGCCTGAATGGCTTGTGCAGACTTTCTTATAACTTGCTATATGTTAAGGTTCTTATGAAGCATCTATAGAGATACAAAGACTTGTCTTGAAAAAAATTTGCTGCAGTATTAATGGAATATTTTATGTAAAACACTTGCATATATTTGTAATATGGTTCAAAATTTAGTGGGATTTTATGTCTTTACCTTTAAAGCTTTCTATTCAAATGAAAGCAACTATATTAAATGGGCAGGAAGATAGGAAAAACAAACTTAAAGTAACCTGTAGATCTAAATATTGTTTACAACAAATCACACTTCCTGGCTCTTTTTTTTTCACTCTTGCTCTCTATTGTACACATGCAATAATACTTTAAAGCTAAAACTAAAAATTAAAACATATTTGATAAAACATGCAAGGTCTAAGAGTGTAAGTACTGCTTTTGAACATTTTCCCTTTTTTTCACATCTTCTTTTTGAATGATTAGTTTGGATATCTTGAATGTGAAGATAGCTATAAAAATGGCACACATAAGTCTTCTTAGAACTCCTAAAAATGTTTGAAGCTGTCTTTTCTTTATCTAGTGTATCAAAATGTAGCATGACCTGAATTAATTCACTTTTAGCCTGATTACTCGTGTGGGCTTCACACACAAATGTTGTTAAAACCTTTAGACCTCGTCATGCTACAGTGTAGTCTCCTTACACACTTTGTTCATATCTAGACGTAAGAAAAAAACCTTTCAAAGAATAAAATATCCCATCATTTGTAGCCATGTCCAGCAGTCATGTTGTTAAAACTTAGTATTTTCTCATCAAGACATGACAGGTATTGTGCCTTTGTTCAAAGGGAATTGAGACCCAGAATAAGTGAGAACTGACATCAGAGATCTTGTGTTTCAAAGTAAACCTGTCATGAATTCTAACTGTGGCTAAATTAAATTACCCTCAGCCTCTCCTGCTTATGAAATGCTCCATTTACCTACCAAAATAATTAACTGTGCTCAACAGATATTACAGGCTTTTTCAGCTATTTTTCTTTCCACTCAAAACACAGAGTCATCTTTGGAATAAATGTTCTGAAATCAAGCAAAATTCTAATAAGAAAGTAGTTTAATCTTAATAAATCCAGATAAAGCAGAGTATCCTTGATTCCAACTCAGCCTTAACTCAACTTTTGGAAATTACCCTATGAATAATGGCATAGAAAGGGCCTGGAATAAAACAAGTAAAGTCAACAGATTTGTCAAGAGTAACTTAGGAGAACAACAGGTAATTTACATATCTAATTCATTCTGTCAGTTTTACATGTGCATGAAAATCACATTCTGCATATGCTGTCCTACCTTCTCAGGTTTTTTGTATACAGTTAACTCACCTTCTCCAATGCAAATAGAGCGTAGCTTGAAATAATTACATTTAAAAAGCTGTAATATTAGTCTGTTTATCACTATGTTATTTTTCTCAAGAGCACAGAAATTGAAACTGAGCAGTCCTGAAACTGCTCAGAATGACTCATGACAGTGTGAAAATAAATTATTTTCTCCTCATTTACAGAAATGGTAGTGATAGTGATACTTACACTGTTACTGTTTATGAAGTGTTTTGGAGGTGAAAGGTGCAGTCTCACACTGACTCCTGCTATGCCATAAAAGTGCTGTACATTTTTTTCCTGTGTAGCAGTACATTCCATAAGGACAAATCCCTGAGTGTCAAAGTGCTCTGCCGATACAGTCCTTAATGTTATTATTAGGTTAATAGATGTGTAATGCTGCTGCTACAAATGAGAACACAATCCTTGGCAACAATATTATCCTGGGTGTCACTGCATACATATATTCCCTAGTATAAATATGACCTTCCTGGAGGACTTAATTGTGTTGCTATGGTTTTGTTTAAAATTTTAAGAAGCATCAAAATAAAGGTACATAAATTTGGTGTCAAGAACATAAAATGAATGTAATTCTGATGTCTTTCAGCTCCAGAAATAGAAGTCTCCAAAAGCACTTTAAATGAAAAACTTTCTATAATTGTGTATAAAAGCTGTCTCTTATTCTGTCTGTGGAAAAGCAACCAGAAGGCTCTATAGCATTTTCAAGCACATACCCTTAATTGCAACACATTACACAGCGTAAGACACAGTTGCAGTACTGGCAGTAGCTGCACCATCTTCTCAGAAATTATGTAGGCTGTCTTTTTGTCCCAGCAGATGGTATTTTTATGACCCATGATTCCTATGTACAGGAAACCTAGATGAGAAAATAGAAACCAAGAAAAATTTGGAATATGATTCTCAGTCTGAAGAATTCCAAAAGACCGTAATGAAAGTTTTTCAATGTTAATATGAGACTTAACTTTAAGAATTATGGACCTTTCTGAATGTCATGGTTTTCAGAGATACTCAGTAATTGTAATTGCCCTTGAAGTCCAGCTCCATCTGGAAATCCTGCCAGTTTATGTAGATGCCTCAGTGAATATTAGAGAACACAGGCAAAAGAAATTGAAGGGAAAAAGTGTTGTGCAATACTGTAAAACATGAGCATGTATAAGAGCCTCAAAAAGCACATCACTTCCTGCTGCTCACTTTTATAAGGCTGGGTTCCAGCAAGTGTTTTCAGCATCCTACATCAGTTCTATATAGTATGGTCATTTTAATGTGTATATGATTAATGTGTACATGATCTGCATGAACTACAGATCATATCAGATTGTTTCACCTTCACAAGTATAGATTTAATCAACCAAGAGGACCAAAATATATGCCTGCCTTCATTTTTAACTTGTCCCAAGCTATATGTTTAATCATATTTCATTGTTAACAGATAATTTGAAGATGGGATATATGCTTAAAAATTATTTTTCTTTTTTTAATATTCAGTGATGAGCATCTGAGTGGAGCTGTCATAAACAGGGAAAGACTTAAAAGTAGCAAGAGCTCCACATCTGTTAGTTCATTATCAGTGTGTGAATATGCTGGTTCATGCTGTACACCATGTGATATATGCCTTCCTCGAGACATAAAAATACAGATGCACCACCCTATTCTCAGTTCTGCTCTTTGTACTAATGTACATCTACCATAACTCCTCAATCAGCAATCCCTTTGGATTTGTATCAGTACAACTAAAGGACAAATATGGACACCCTAACTGAATATTTGATATGGTCCTCCAAAACTTCAGTCACAAAACAAAACTGTGGACAGCTTCTACCCCTTGATCAGTCTGTGATAAATAGAAAAAACAAATAAATTCACAAGTGCAAGGGCTCCTAAGGAAACTGCCACTCTGATTAATCACAAAGTACTTTTTGAGTAAACAAATGTTTATATTTAAAAGCCACAGTGTGATTTCAAAGAATTCTTTCTATCCCACTCATTGCTCATAGTTAGAAGTAATTGGAAGCCACTTTCTCACTCTACTGATGATTAATGAGTGGAATTTTGGTTTTTTAAACATAACATTCTTTAATCCAGTGTAGAAAGGTAGTAGAAATTAGTGGCTTAATAACTTAGATTTTCAGAGCAGAGAAAAATTAAAATGGTGAAAGGCAAAGGAGAGGGCACACAAGAAGCAGTATTTAAACAAAACCCTCACTGAGAGCTAGGAGAGTTTGGGACCACAGGCAGTAAGTAATACTAATTAATTTTAGTCTAACTTGACTACAGTTATTGATTTTATGTAAGGATTTGATCCACCATGCTTGTTAGTTTCCAGCACGAAAAATTAATCTCATTTGGCAGGAGAGCATTGAATGTGGAGATTGCAAGACTTGAGTTGAAAAAGTAAGGGGTGAAAGACATTCTGTATTCATACATTCAGAATTGCTTGGGGGGGTGGGTCTTTCGTTCTTTCTTTGTTAAAAAAATATGAAACCATGAATATCCATACAAAGTTTTGCTTTCTTGCCCATCACTGGACCTCCTTTCATGCTGTCAGGACAAAAATGATGACCTACCCATGTTTGAATAGATGTCTTCATAAGCTACTCAAAGAATAATAATACCATTCACATAGCAACTTCCATATACTACAACCAAATTGGAAAATATGTGCCCAAGAAAAAGAGACAATTAAGGAAAATACAAGTTAAAACCAGAAAAATGTGAACTATATTAATGTGGAACTTCAGGGATGATCTCAAATTTAATTTCCCGAAGATCAGAAGAGATTGGAAGTAGCCAGCCATATCACACAGATCTAGGTTTGGATTTTCTGTATATCGCATACCTTGCCAGTATGAGCATCATTCAGTAGCTCAGGATGATGTAGATTTCAAAGAGATACCAGCAACAATATGTTGCCTTGGAGGAACAGTCAGTGAAGAAGATCTTTGCATTTCTGATTCAGGATTCTGGAAAGGCATCCTCATTATTCTCTGCTGCCTTGCATTGTGTGCAGTCATCCAAATTTCACCTGTATGGAGCATGATGCAAGTGTCCATTTGTGCAAAGCACTGATGGAACAGAGCATTTGTAACTAGGTGTTAAAAACAAGTCAGGGAGTGGGAGAAGGTCTTAAAAAGTTTCAGACACACGGACTTCTCCACTTGAGTTCATTAGTTTTTGTTTGATCCAAGTCAATTATTTGTTTTGTGTTGCTACTGTATTAATTTTCGAGGTGTTTTCTCAGGGCAGGCAAGGTGTTTTCTGTCCTATCACCCAAACTTTCAAAGAATGATTGGATATTATCACCTTGAAAATATCAGTGATAGCTGATGGTATCTGAGAAGTTAATTCAAGGCAAATATTCTTATCATAACCACAATTCCACAACAATTAAATTTCAGTGACAACTGAAAATAACAGAGACTATATTTTCTTCTCAACCCTGAAAGCAACCTCTGCTTTCCAATGCCAAGACAGGATAAGAGGCCACCACCCAGGATCTTACCTACAAAAAGCAACTGCTCTGTACTGATGTGAAGCAAAAATACCTCTCAGTTCAATAAAATGGAGCAGACCCAAGGCACAGGAAAAGCAGGCAGGTGCCTTGGGAAAGACACTACTGAGGATGAGCTGGATATGGCTCACTGCTCATGATAACTGTTGCAGAGCCCTGAAAAATCAGTTTGCTTTTCTGCTACCACCCAGGAGAGGCTGAAAAGTGAAGGCCACTGCTTGGTGCTCTGACCCTCCTAAAAGCTTTCGACCCTGTGCTGTGCCGCTGCCATCCCTCTTGTCAGAACTAAAATGCCAAGCTGGTTTCCCTAGGATTTCTCCCTTCCCTCATCCATCTCTGTCCCCTTTCTTCTGTTCCTTTGGCAGCAGTAATGCAGGGTCGGTCAAAACCCGAACCGCCTTTTGAGCAGCATGTTAAATTTTGCCAACACTGCTGAAAATTGCTGTGCTCCCTCTGAGAAAACAGAAGCGCAGAGCCATGACTTGCTCCTGTGCAACACAGCACTGAATCCTGCCCTGCCCTTAAAGTATATTCTAAACATCCTGTCTTCAAGCAGATTAGCTGGGTTTGAGCATATGCTTAAATGCTGTATTGAACTAGGCTAGATTAAACCTCTAGGTCTTTCGAAACACAAATACTTTAAAAAGCGCATGAAAAAATAATTCAAAAGAACAACACTCAGTGAAATTCCATCAGCCAGAATATTTTTTCCTTGTGCATGTAGAAAGTTAACTGGGTCATTCAGCATTCAGTGACTTTTTTTCTTACATGCTTTACCACACACAGCAATTACTACTCTAGATTTAGATCACAGTCACAGGAGATTTCATAATTTAATATTTTAAAATTAAAGTGACACTTCAAATTAAAGGGGCACAAAACTAGTTGAATATGGTAAATACTGATCATAGAACTACATGGTAATTAATTTTCATGTGGTATTCGTGTCATTATGAGATGAACATATGACTTCTCTGTCTTCTAGACAGCACTGCAGCTTACTAGTCAATTACTTTTAGATCTGCTTAGTATAATTACACTGTAATCCACAAAAGTCTCTACATCTTCTGTCATTACTTCATGTTTACTAATAAAAGCACCAGCCTTAGGTCAGATCTTGTCCTTTCCATTTCAGCATCATAACACTGTGGCAAAGCCAAAGGAGAGCAGGAATTCATGAGGATTTCTCAGGGGCTACACATCTTATATACAATGTACAATGTACTCTGTTTCTACTGGGATTTCTTGCTCTGCAATGTAATGAGATCTCCAAGCTCACTGACAGAATTTGAACTTTCTAATTTTGGATGTAGGACAAAGAGAGGGGCTGAATAGTTTTGCATCCATCCAAAATTATTTTTTGTCCCAGTTGCTTATATGCAAATAGAACAATAGTTAACATCCTTTGTGCTTCCTCCGGGCTTCAAATATCATCAGTTCATGAAAGTATCTCAGTGACTCAGACAAAGAAGTAGTTAAGTTGAAGAAAAAAAATCCAGATTTTATCAGGCAACATCTCCATATCGAAGAGAAAGATCCTCCCACCTGCAGCTGGAAGTGGAGTGAGGGAAGGGCAAAAATGTGCATTTGGTTGTTCTCTGTTCTCACTGGCATTCAAAATTAGCAAGCTGCTGTTCCAGTATGAGAAATGACAATGATGGGCATTATCCCACATATGATATAAATGGAGAAAAGACATAATAAAACGATAGTAGCTGCATATAGCACATGTGCCCTCTGGTTTGAATAGTTGCTTAGAGCTCAGTCTGTGTGAATAGTTCTTATTGTGCAAACGCAAATTTTTTCAGGAGAAGAGAAAATACTGCAAGGCATTTACATTTATATTTGTTTACTGGATCCTCTACTTCACACTCATACTCAGATATGTAAATTAAGCTCCTCTCTGTTATCTACATCTTATCTAAGTAATTGTGTCTTACCATGTTTTGGTAATATTGCTTAAACATGGAATGAAAAATAATGGGCTAAAAGAAAGCATAACTAATCCCTTTATGCACTGGGAAAATTATTTTTTTATTAAATCTAAGGAGTGGGGTTTAGGAGGTTCTAGATCAAAATTTTGAGGGCCATGAGATACCGTTCCTGATGAAAGCAAATGCCACGGGAATTGACTTCCAACAAGCTATGTGAGAGAAATTATTTCCTCTAGAGTCATGATTCATAAATCATCTCCAAGGGAAATCATTGTGACTTGTCTGTGATGGCAGTTTCAGCATTATAAACCATGCATCATTCTAAAACAAATGGCAGCTTGCAATGTCCTTGTTAATGGCACACTAATACTAGATTTTTTCTTAGATAATGAATTTTCAACATATCCAAACTTATAGCACCAGACTTCAGCAAATCTTTGTTATTATGTTTCACTCACTAAAGTCAACAGTGTTTTAAAAAGCCTTTTAAAATGTTAATTTATGCACTGGAAGTAAGACATGATTCACCATCTGTCACAGAAGGTCACTAGCTATATTTGGATCCATTAATAAATTCATAGACGGCAAACAAGTAGAGGTGAGCCACCCCCTGCAGTAGAAGAAACTGGCCCAAATCTTTGCCTTGTTTCTGGGCCAAACTCATAAAGTTAATTCTGACTCAGAGAAATTACATACGGATGGAAAAGGTAAGTTAGTCACTCTGCCCTCATAATAACCCACCCAGATGGATCACTGTCAGATTGTAGGTCTGGTAGACACATGCCGTGTAAGCATGATGACACTGGACCTCTGCCTGTGAAGTTCAGCATGAACTTTGTGGAAAACATGGAATTTAAAACCCTCCAAGGGCCATTGTGAACATCTCTTCACTTTTTAAGTTTGAAGTCTGAGCTAAAAGCTTCACAAGTGGCAGCGGTTCTGATCTTTACCAAGGAATATATACCTCTTATATTTCTCCCTGCTGATACCTGATTGCATCATTTTTAATTATTTCTGCTTCCCTCTATGGTTTCCGTTGGAGGTATCTACACCAAAGGGAACTGCTTTTCAGCCTGGCATTGTCTGGGCATCACAAGATGTCACAGAGATTGGATTAGCATGATTTAAGCGTCATTTATCTTGATGCTTTTCTTGGTGTTTCTGAAGTTTAAATAATAAAGGTAATCTGGAGATAAGAGAAGACAGAGAATCTGCTCAAAGCCTTATCTGTTCTCCTCCATGAGTAAATTGACAGAGATAAAACTGTGATGGGAGAAAGCTGAAGAGGGATCTTGGGTGGTCTGCTTTAGCATTTTAGTTTACATCAGGAGTGTGTTTTTGAAGCAAATCTCCTGATTGTTCCCACTTACCATGCTTCAATTCACAATGGAAAGCGGATTCAAAATACAGCAACAGGATTTTTTTCACATGACATTAAATTGGAAGATGAATTCCATAAGTACAGGACATACTCTAGACACTAAAGTCCACACAACCAAACTACATGTAATCTGATGTGAAATCCTGAGAACATCTGTAATTCGTCTAGAGGCCAGCTCAGCCCTAATACTTGACATTGCCCAAGGAAAGACAGGAAGGAAAGACAGGAAGGAAGGAAAGACAGGAAGGAAGGAAAGACAGGAAGGAAAGACAGGAAGGAAAGACAGGAAAGACAGGAAGGAAGGAAGGAAGGAAGGAAGGAAGGAAGGAAGGAAGGAAGGAAGGAAGGAAGGAAGGAAGGAAGG
>JANHFX010009638.1:60142-87216 GCA_027560015.1 Chloroceryle amazona
AGAGAGAGAGAGGGAAGGAAGGGAAAAAAGAGGGGAGAGAAGAGAAGGGGAAAAGGAGAGAGGAAGGAGGGAAGGAAGGAAGGAAGGAAGGAAGGAAGGAAGGAAGGAAGGAAGGAAGGAAGTCTCCCTGTAGTGCTAATGGTTCCATATGAAGAACAATGTGTGCTAATCTTGTATGGAAAATGTTAAGTGCATCTTTCTAGTTTGTAATTAAACTATCACATTATGAAGCTTTTTTTTTTTTTTTTTGGTCCCGGGAAGTACAGATACTCATCTGTTTAAATATTTGGAAAGCAGTTTTCAAGAAAACTAAAACAGAATCAAGATGAAGACATATAACTCGAGTTTGCTCTATTAGGGGTAAGGATTCATCTCACCATTCTGCTTCCACTGTTCATGAATGGCAAATTTGTTTCTTCAGTGCTAATTTCACATGGTTGGATGTACCTTAAAAAATAAGGTTCTTTACTTCATACAGTGCTTGACACTATAGTGAGAATCACTAGGATACCTTATTGAATATTTACCTGAAAACTTCATTGAATTTAGTGTTATTAGCAATGAACAATTAAATAAAAATGCAAACTGAAAATCTGCAAAACGCCAAACACCTTAGCTTAAAATAGAAGGAGTCAATATACCACATGTAAGTCTGACTGTGCACATGCAGATGTCAGCATGCATGGGCAGGTATCTCTTACACGCATGCACACACACAGAGACATAGATAATGCAAAGTGGTTTGAGAAGACTATAAAAAGAGAGTATTTTCACTTTCTATAAAAAGAGAAGTGGCTTGAGAAGACTATGAAAAGAGAGTGTTTTCACTTTCTTCCCAGGAAAGAAAGAGGGGGAGAGATCCAGCCTCACGAGTGTCTCTCACTATGCTTTGTCTATCCATCAAAGTCTAAGAAAGTATGAAGGAAATTATACACTCCTTGTTTGCCTTTTGTCTCACAGCATGCTTTGCAACCTGGACTATCCCATCCTCAAATTTCTCCTCTTTAAGCGGGTACTATCAGTTCCTTCCTGTCAAAGCTCTCACAATAATCATCACATTACTTTTAGGATTATTTCATCCTAATGATCAGTCTGTAAGAGTGAGTTTTTCCTTTGCATCAAGATTCATCCCTTTTTGAGCTTCATTTTCAGAGGAAAAGAGGTTTTTCTGATCTTGTCTTTTTGTGTTGCTCTGTGTATCTATCCTTGAAAGTATTTGAATTTCAAGGCCAGTTTCTACCAAACTTGACAAAATGGTAAAATCTCAGGCACACTTCTGACATGATTTGGGCTGGAGTTAAGGAAAAAATAAGTAGAGAAGACATCTCCCATTTGTGTCTCCACTGCAACAAAGTTCAGCCTTTATTAGATGTCCATAAATAATCCATAGGAAATCCAAAATCCATAAATAAATCCATAGGAAATCATGAGTTCTCTCATGAGAGAAACTTCTGTCACCAGCAAAAGAGAACTCATTTTCTTCACTGTGGAGAAGGGTCTGTGACAATTTAGCACTTAATACATAACAGAAGACATATGAGAGATGATAGCCTTTCTCTTCATGGTAATAAAACTTTGTTTATGTTTACCAGACTCTGCAGCAGGAATCTCAGAGCATTAATTCTGCAAAACCAAGGACTCTACAGTGAAATTCAAGTCCAACCTACTTTAGAGTAGGCAGAATTTTGTTTTATGAAAATATAGAAGATACAAAATAAAGTGTCTGGAAGATATGCATGTGTTCACCACTTATTCCTTTGAAAGCTAACATTGCCTGGGTAGTACTAATGAAACAATGCAAAAAATGCCCATATTTGTGTGTAATGTATTTTAGAAAATAGCAATAAAATTGTATATTGCATTGCATTGCACTTCATTTTTATATACACACAAGCAATGGCTTAGCTATGGAGTATACAGGTCCTGCAAGAGAACTGTGGGCTGAAAAAGCCTTGGCAGAAAGGCAAGGAGAGGCCAGAGGCAGATGAAGAAAAACAAGACTTGGTTCATTACCCATGCCATTATGTAACAACAGTCTGTAAGAAGGACTATGACTGGTTTTACATCACATGTCAAATTCCCTGCCTACTCAGTCTTTATTGGTATCAATATCTTATTGCTCAGCTGAGAGAAAACTGGACAAGACTTTAAAAGGTTAGAGTATGGTATTCAAGTGCAGTTCCAGCTGGTTTAAATCAGGGAGTTGCAGCACCCCTGATTCCCCAACTTGTTGTCTCCCCAGCCGTTACACTGTCATTCATGAAACCAAGGAGCCAGATCAGTCAGCTCACTCAGCCTATGTTTATAGATGTATATACTGTGGGGATAAACCAGCCATATAGTCAGTTCTTCACACAGCTCACCAAGCAGCAGTGGCACCAGAGGGGAACATGCAACCTGCTTGACTGAGGGCAGACAATGGGACCCTGGTATGCCAACCTATGGCCAGTTTAAACTCTGGTGGAAGCACTTCCTGAAACCATGGTCCAAACAGCTAAATGCAACAGAGGGAAAGAATATACAACATGAAAGGGCAATATTAGGTACACAAGCAATTATGCTAAGCAGCATACATGTCCACTGATCACACTTGGAGAATAACTGCTTTCCATCACAGATTTTTTTTCATGGGTGGCTTATTCTTTTCCTGTCATTAACATAGCCGTACTCCTGTTTGTACAGCTGATGTCTTTTCCTACAAAACCCCTGCAATAGCTCCTTTATGCTCTATCTGATAGTCACAAGGTCTTTTCAGTTTATGCCATTACTTCTCGTCCTGTCAATGACCACCACAGAGAAGAGTTCAGCTTTGTCTCCTTACACTGTCCCATCAGGTATTTATAGCTATTGATCAGATCCCTCTGAGCCTTCTCTTCCTCAGGCTAAATAACTTCAGCTCTCTCAGCCTCTCCCCATTCAAAAGATGCTTGAATCTCTTCATCATCTTCGTGGCCCTTTGCAGCACTCTCTCTTGTCTGCCCCTTGCACTGGGGAGTCCACACCTGGATCCAGCACTCCAGATGTGTTTCACCAGTGCTGAGTAGAAAGGAATGATTGATTGCCTTGATCTGCTGGCAATGTAGGGGCTGTTAATCCCTCTTTGCTGGAAAGGCACATTGCTGTCTCATGTTCAGGCTCTTGTACACCAGGACCCCCAGGTCCTTCTGTGCAGAGCTGCTTTCTGGCTGGTTAGCCTCCAGCATAAATGGGGGCATGAAGGTTATTCCTCCCCAGGTGCAGGACTTCACATTTCCCATCAAAGCATTAGCATGTAAAAGAATATTAGACATCAAAATCACTAATGAGGCTGCATTATATATCTCAGAATATTAAGTACCTGCAAGGGCAATCACTGTCTGACCATGTGCAGGTAATTTTCATACAGTTAAATAAGTAAAGTCTCTTTATGTGTCAGGACTTCTCACCTCTTACAGAAAATGCCATAAAGGAGGAGAAATCAGAAGAGAGTGATAAAATATTGCCTGTCCAGTCTAACTGCTATTCTTTCCTTAATGTAAACCTGAAGTGGGGGAAAATAAAAATAATAAAAAAAACCCCAACAAACCAAACAGTTTCTATTTCTTGATCATTTCAATTTTCAAGACTTCCCTTGTAACAGAGCTAAATGAAAATATTATTCAATAATTTTCCTGTTGCACTTTCCCAGAGTAGAAGGTAGAAACAGAACCAAAGACCTGATTCACCGAGATGGTGGGATCCCCGCTGAAAAGAGCTTCTTGCTGGATGAAGTCTCAATTGTTTTACATAAAATACCGGAGAGGGAAGCCTAACACACACTACTTTCCATATCAGGAGGCACAGACACGAGACTGGAAGATTGCGATATACAGGAATTCATGTGGTAGTTTGTTTTTTTTTTTGTTGGAATGAGGATATTCACTCCTACTCCTTAGAAATATCTGCTGGCAGTTGCAAGGTTTTTTGGAGAGGAGCTTTAATTTCAGCTCTATTTCCATCTCTGGTCCTTGATTTAGGAATGCTATATCCACAGCTCAGAGACACAGAGATGTGTAGTGTGTGAAAGCTTTCTACCTTTATTTTTACAGTGAGCCTTAGAAACTCAACTCCCAGTGCCTGAGACTGCAGCTGCCGAGTGACTGTCATCCTCTCTGGCAGCTGGTGTGAAAGGGCTCAGGTTTAATCAGCCTTTTAAAATGACAGGCCTGAGAATATTGTTTGTGGCCATGGGGACATTTTGCTGTGTTGTGTTCCTGCCATGAATGAGCCACCTCTCCTTTCCTCCCTCCTTCCCCTACTAATACCCAGCCACTGACCAGGACACCCTGGAAAATGCTTCCAGCCTCGCTCCTCAACCTTGGAGAACTGCAAAAGAAACTAGGATTGCTTTATACAGCAAATTTCTACGTGTTGTCCCACAAGCCTGAGTACCATCTCTTTCCACATCAAAACCAACCTGAAGCTAGAACAGGTAGGTCTGATCATGCTGGTTTCACATGGTTCTATGTGCTGTCCTTGGATGAGCCAACACATACTGAAAATGTGAATTTTAGTAAAAACTCTTCTTTCAGTTGATGCCTTAATGCCTTCTCCTATGCAGGTCCTTCCCTGTCTTTAAAAGTTCACCTTTGGCTTCACCCTTTCCTTTAGGGGAGAACTACTGTTTCACTATCTTCTTATCTATTTATTTCATGACAGTTATAAGAAAAAAATATGTTTCAGATCTTTCTCTGTCTTAAATTTTGTTAAAATTGTCCACAGAGATTACAATTTTTTCTGTGGAGGAGGCCAAGAGCAGCTGACAGCTAAGAATTTTCTACATGGAATCTGGATATAAACATCTAAAAATACATAATACTCTCTGGAACTCTAAAGCTTTACATATGTTAGATGATGGAATTAACTAATTTCTACTTTTTTAAATAACATTAGGAAAAAATTCAAATACCCCATATTTCCATATGAAAATAAAATTTATTTTATTTTATGTTTGAAACTTTTGAGTGAAACCATAATGGCAGGTTCATTTTAAAGATTTTTTTTTCCTATTTCTTAACAAAAATCATAGAAAGCTACTGCTGTTAGAAACCTTTATCCTTTCAATTTAAGGCTTAATCCAGCAGTCAAAACTGCAAATTGAAGTCCAGTTACAAAACCAGGACTGTAGACTGTGCAAGTGTTGAGCTTTTTAATCTCTGTAGTGCCACACTCTAGTTCTTGTTACTATTCATTAAACAGGAGCTATTAATGTTATTTGCCAACAGCAAGAGTTATCACTATTTGACAGTCATTATCCTGCAGCAAGGCTCTTCAGGCTTGTTTGGACCCTTCCTCTGTGATTATGCTGTACGAAATTCTTTCTGTTTGCAGTAGCTCATTTATCATTTCAATTGGGAATTACCAGAAAATCCCAGTTTCCCACTAAGAGTTACTGGTAAAGAAGCAAAAGGGAAGTAATAGTTTCCAATCAAGTTTGGTCCATCATATCATTCAAATAGGAAAAAAAAAATTCCATCCTGATCTAGACTGGTAGCTTCCCTAAATAATGTTTCAGATGTGGCTGTGTTACTTTCACTGACCAAAGCTTTTTTTTTGAAAAGGGAAGAAAGAAAGGAAGAATGGCATGACTCCTGATGACTGCAAAATTCATCACTTAAGTAGTAGGAGGAAGAAAATGAAAAAAAAAATAATTTAGTGGGATGATGGAAAAGGAGGCAATAAAATGATCTCATGGAGACTGTGAGTCAGGTCATCCTCTCAGTAGGATTTTCTAGCCCTTGGAGTATCACACTATGCTCCAAAATAATATAAGCAAAAGATTGATTTCTAATCCTTTGGAAAAGCATCTTCTCATTCCAAATCAATGTCAAAATATTGAGGTTTTTTCTCATCAAAAAGTTCATAAAAACTCTGATTCAGAAATAGCTAAATATTGTGTTATGAGTCAGTTTGACATTAAATTGGATTATCTGCCATCCCACATGGTCTCACAGGAGCCATATCATTACCAGCTCATAATCTACTTCATAAGCAGTGCTCAGTGTCAGGACTTCATCTTTCACAATGCACTGACACTTATGAATCTTCACATGTTTCAACAGAAAGGCTACTATATGGCATCATGAGAGTTATAATCCATCTGGGGAACATAGATTACAGAATGTCTACAGGCAGGACTCTAAGACTCTAACCTACAAATGCTATGAAATTTCAGTGACAAGGGAGACCCATGTTAATGCTGAACTGAAGCTAACATTTCAAATTTGGCAAAAAAGAAATATTTAAGTATAATGGTTTTGGGGTTATTTTTAAATACCAACACAAAAACATAGTTTTATAGAAAATTTATATTGTGTAGAAGTTGGTGTCTCGTCTACTTAAACAGATCAAAAATTTCCTGTCCATGTCTTGGTGGGATGCACTTGATGATTTTAGACTATGCAGGAAAATGAGAGGGAGATATAAAGAATGCAAGAACTTGTTTCCTTTGATTCTGGCAGGAAATAATTGTGTAGAGTGTCTACATGAGGCACTGCCTCAGAAAGGCAAGATGTGCATTCATATTAAAAAGAAGTCAGATGGCAGGATGTAAGGCAACATGGCTGGAGTATTCTGATGCTTGATAACTCTGTAACTGAAATGATCTGTTTCAAGCTAGATTAGTAACTGATCTAAAGCAGCTAATTCATCTGAGCAATCAACTTATCTGAGCTATACAGAATTACCTCAGCAAAGAACTATTACATATCAAAGCATAATAAAATTGAGGGCATGTTGAGAACCAAGGGTCACTGAGGTGTTACTTTATGCTTTATCCCCACTTAACAAAAAAGGGAAAGTAAGATAATCTTCTAATCAGTCCAATAGGAAAATTGGAGATGAGAGGTCTTTTTATGTTCTTTGATACATTTCCTACACATTTGCTTTCTCAAAAATGAAATGATTCCTGGAAAACTTTCATCAATGTTCTAATTATAAAAAAAAAATATATACTTCACAGAATATTTTTCTTGCTCATGTTTTGTTGTGTTGTTTGTTGGCTTTTTTGCTTTTGTTTTGGAAAATGTAGAGGAGGCCATGAAAGAGTCATGTCTTTATCATTACACTGCATTCTGTTCTTAGCTATTTAATCCTCTATTGTGTCCTGTTTCCTATTTGATGTAATAAAGTAACTTGTCATTTCTTAATCATGCCCCTTGCCTTTGCTGTTATGAAAAGATTGGAACAAGATGCAGGTAAAAAAGAATTAAAGTTTAATGACACTTGGTATGGCTAGAAGGAAAATAGGTCTTGTCAAACAAAATTTAATTTCAGCTGAGATTATAGGTTTGATTAATGAAGATAACTGCAGAGGTATAATTGAATAGTTAAGCACTGATGTCTAAAATTCTGATTTAAAAATTAGCCGTCTGTATGATCAATGACTTAAGAATCATCCAACTGACAAATCCTAAACAGTCAGTGGAGATCATTACTTAGTGGTTTTGCTGGAACAGACCAGAAAAGGCTTTCCTGCCTCTGACAGCTACAATGCAAAAAGAATTAGAATTTCATAGTAGAAACAGTCACAAAATTATATGGAGCTTCTCACCAGAGAGGATGCTGTCCCTCTTGCCCATTGAATATTTAACTATCCTATATCAAGTGAGGATGAGGTATTGAGACTCTTCTAAGAATGACTGCAGTATGGTAAGAAATTTCATTTGGGACCTGAGTAATCTAGGTTGAAATCCAATCCTTAAACTGTATCATGAAAAGGGGAAATCTCCCCTTGGACTTTCCAGATTTCTGAGGTGTGTATTTCTTACTATTCTGGAAGGGAATTATGTTATCTTAGTTGTCATTACACATTCCCAAATCTGAGAAATCTCTCTGTAAAATTTTCAAGAAAACCAGCAAAATCTATGAAGGATTATTAATTGAAATTTATTAATATAGTCCAGTGAAAAACACCTTTAAAATACCAGACAAGGTCTATTTTCCATGGAAACTCTGCAGAGTCTGACAATACAGCTGACACTAATCAGTAGCTTCTTCAGTGATATGTAAATAACATAAAATCACTGCTGATAAAATCATATCAGACAATGCAAAGATAAGTGGTATACTAAATAATGAAAAAACGCCAACTCTCTTGGTAAATTGCTCAGTAAACTGAGTTCATTCAGGCAAGATACGTTACACTAAAATGTGTAGGAGGTGCAATACATATAGTACAGAAGGAGGGACTACTTTGTGGACACAGCAGCTGTGAAAAGGGTTTAGGATTCCCACTGTCTGAGTCAACTGCTGTAGTAGAGGGTGGATGCAGACCCTGTTCAGATGGCAGGTGACTATTTCAGGCTGTATGAATGTTTCTGAATGATACCGATTACTAAAGGTCTCTCAAACCTAACAGAAAAAGCAAGTCACATTCAAATTGCAAGAAGTCTTACATTTATAACAATCTAAACACCCAGGAAATGGTCAATTCATCTTTCCTCACTCTCTTCAATTGAAGACTTGATTCTTCAAGAGAAATAATATTTCAGTTCGACAATTTCCAAAATTTTCTTAGGTAACATCGTTTCTATGTCCATAACCTCATCTTGAATTGCAATCCCATAGCCTGGGAACCACTGACATAACTAAAAACAAATTATTAGGCCTCAACATTTCCAACAAAATGAAATCCATTAGTTTCTAAAATACAGAAGGTTTGATGAGGTTCAGTTCTTTGAAGTGTATCAGATATTTCAAGTATATTGTGTGCTTCAGCAGTCAGTTCAAGTGACAAATGTAACACCTCAAGTTGCTCCACAGGATAGGTACTTTCCCATTACAGATATGAGTAATTCTGACATACTCCATCATCAACTACGTTACTACATATATGGATCACTCTTACGACAAAGGAAAAATTCACTCTAAACAAGCATGTAGTTCCACAGGCTCCATCACTGAGTCTGGTTTCCCATGAACTTTTAACCTATGTCATAGACTTTAGTATGTAAAAGAATGTTAAGTCCAACTGGAAATTCAATCTCCTTCTTATGTGGATTGTCTAGTGGTTCCACTGGGTGAGCTCCCAGAGATGCTATCACCTCAGGTATTGCACATGCAAAGCACTTTTACCCACCCATTTTCATGAAACTGGAGAACTAGCCTGCAGTCTAATCAAGCAAATAAAAGCCTGTCATTTGCATCTCAGTTCTTGATACCTAGTAATGCCATTTAAGTGCTTTAGCACAAAAATCACTGAATGAAAAGAAGTAGGTATTTCTGAAGGCTTTTAGAAGCACTTATTGTCCAAAGAACTTTCATACTTAAACTGTAGTCTCCTCACAGAGATCTCTAAAGGCACCTACTCCTCTGCTTTATATACAGATTATAAGTATTCAGTTGAGGAGACTTGGCTCTGAATACTAGTCATCATCAACTATATAAAAAAAACTATCAAAGATCAAAACCCCAAAAACCATATTAGCACAAAAAAAAAAATGTTGTACGATCCCAAGTCTTTTTTTCATAGAAAGCATATTGAACGTGAAATATTTTATTTTTAATTTCTCTTTTATTTTTATCTCTAAAAGAAAAGCTTCGGCATATTTTAAGGTAGCTGACAACCAAATTTTTGGAAGAAATTTTTATTTTAAGGAAATTTGAATTAAAAGTTTTCCCAACATCTAGATTTATTATTATATTTTAATAATCTTACTGATCACCAGACTGAGCTGGTACATTCTACATCAGTAGAATTGCTGGCATCAAAGTCTATGCACTGAGAACATATAGATTGGATAGACGTGCACTTCAGTGCATTATAAAGCTTCACATTTTTGGTCATTGTACATACAGAATTTTTTATCCTTGGGCTGCCTGTAATTTATATTTGACTTGGACTTTTCTCCCTCCCTCCTCTGTGTAATAGCCCAAAGGATAGTCCTTCTTTCTAAATTTTTTGTTTCTCTTTCCAGAATGCTAGTCTTTGAGGGTTATTTTCTCCATTATTCTATCTTTGTCTTATTTCTTGTCTTCCTTTAGCTTGATACACTTATTCCAAACTGATGGCTTTTTTACTTCAGTGGTGTCCCTGAAATTCAATAGGAGACATTTTTATAGAGATAAAGCTGCTCCTCTCATAAATCTCCCCAGTAAGCTAGATTCACACATTTCATGAGAGTCTGCCTTTGATTAGGGATTCCTTTCTCTAAAATCATATGGGAATGGAAAAATTCTTAACCGTGCAAGGCTGATGAGTAGTTTTTCTCTCAGAATTTATCAAATTGCTCTTTTCTGTGTTCAGTCACCGTTACTAACAATGTTGTCTGATTTATTTGCTTTCTTTTTACTCCCATCAAAATATTTTAAAATCATTGTCTCTATTTTAAAAAAATCTTTATCATGGGGAGCTCTGTATAGACTAAACTATTGCATCTATTGCTTTTTTGCATACATATTTAGTGGTTCAGCCTACCACTAATCAGAAGCTGTCTGATTTTTTCCTCAGGACAGTAGTGTTCAGCTCTTAGTCACAGTCTCTTCCTCAGCACGAATATCATAAAACTGAATATCGCTACTGTTTTTCTTGCATCACATGTTAAGCAATGTATAAGAATATTTTTTTTTTCTGATGGCCCATTGCCTATTATTATGACTTCGATATTCTGCAACTGTAGCCATCAATCTAGTCACACACTGGCTTCTCAGTCTCCCTTTCAAAAGCTTGCTTCTGCAAGCTGCATGGTTTCTTTCTCAAAGAATTTTACAGAATTTTTAATTCATGGAAAGTTTAATAGAGGGTAAACAAGATAGCAGCAGCGTTGCCAATGTTCAGTAGCTTTGGTTCTCCTTATGGACCAATAATTTAGTAATATACTGCACATTACCAGTACATTACTTGTCCTCTGTAGTGGCAGCTGAATAGCAGCTGATAGGAAAAAAAAGCACTGAACCTTCCTGAAAATGCCACAAACTCATTTGGAACTGTGAATTTCCCAAATAGGACATCCATGAAATTTACAATATAAGGATCTACCACAAAGCAGTGTCCCAATACCATTTAGTGGATCTACAATTTCTCTTGCTATCTCTGCACTTGGGACACATAATATGGCCCGATTCATAAACCACTCTAAATTGCAAAACTAGCAGAAGACATGAAAATACAAGGATTTATCAATACAGTAAACACTTGTGAGGTTGTTATATGTAAGGCAATTAATTACTACACAAGTATTTGAAACTCATAGGACTGTTTGAAACTGACAACACTTTGAGCCTTTACTATTTGTAATGTTAAATAATAATTGCAAAGTACCTCAAGGCACTATAAATAAGTGCAAAGCATTTTTAGTACTTTCTCAGTCCCTGTCTCAAGCTAACAAAAGAAAGCATATCTTAGGTAAGTGAAGAAAATAAACAGTAAGCACAAATTGTTAGTAGTATAAAACCACAAGTGTACCAGAGGGGAGCAGAAGAATGTAAAATACTAAGAATTGCTCAGGAACAGTGTTGGTTTTTTCAAAGGTAGAATTCACAGTTAGGAGGAATGTGGAGCTCCCGTTGGCAAAATATGTTTCACTGAATGCACTAAGCAGCTCTATGTTCTAATTGCCCCTTCAGCATGCCAGTACCGTTTCTTGAGCTGACGCCAACCAATGTAGGTGTACAGCTGTGAGCCAGCAATACACACCTTTAAATTGTTCACCAAACGTCAAAAACAGTAATGCAGCAAGTCAGCTGCTTAGCTGGGATAAGCCACCGATGGTCCTTCTCTGAGAACGGTTTTCAAACTAGTGGCTGGAAGCCCTCAAACTCTTTCTTCTTCAGAAGTTAACAAATATTGAGCTTCTTTTGCATATGTCACCTTTACATCCTTCCTTGTTTGAAGATGAGCAGAACAGAGGGAGTGTCAAGACCTTGCCTTATCTCTTTTCTTTCTGCCTTTGTTGTCTTTGGGTTTTACTCAAGAATGATTTTTTTCTGTTTTGTAACTTAAACCAAAATTATAACTTTTGTTCAACAAGGACTACCAAACTTATTAACACTGGTGACAGAACAGACCCTGAAATGCAGGCTTTAGAGAAAAATCAAGATGTATTTTTTGTTCTGTTTCCCTTCACTCTACTTTTTATCATAAAATTGTCATATCATATGTCTTTCCTTAAAAATATTGGGTTTTTTTCCTCCAGCAACCCACAAATCACAAACATCGATTGCTAAGGATGTTTCTGTCTTCTTTTCTTCCTCTCAGAAGTAAACTTTCTGTCTGATACTCTGTCTCCAAAGAAATTATCTTTTAACAAGTGTGGTATGTATTTATTCTGATATAGTCCTAGTCTATCATGAACCTCACTCATGACGGATTTTCCACTTTCTTGACTTTGTTTTTTATATCTTTTAGGGCTTCTGAAAGCTTACGGTAGGCATTATGACTTTTGCATGACCACAGATTCTGGTTGTATAAATTACATTCAAATCCTCCTGGCCAGTTTTCTATTCCCATCCAATAGGTTCTCAGAGACCTAAGTGGCTAATAGGAAGCACTGTACAATGAGACTGAAGTGGAATTCACATTGTCAGAACCTGCATCTTTATCCTTACAGACCTGAAGTCTCAAGGAGACTCTTCTTCTGTCTGAATTGAGAGGGCTTTGTACCAAAATATAAAAGGCAGAGTTAGCTTCAGAAGAGTTAGTAACCTTTATTAAATTACATGCCTTTTCGGGTTTCTCGGGGCAGATTAGCAAGGAGTACTAGACAGCTAGCTGTCTTCTATTATGTCAGTAATTTATCAAAGGCCAGTTGCATTACCTACACATACACTCGTGAGGAGCATGCTGAACCCTTATGAACAAGCAGACATTTTGCACGCTTTCACTTAGCAATGTAAAAACATAAATGTGGTGCAAGTGAGGCAGGAGTATGAATTTTTATTTACTGGCCTAACGCTCCTGATAGGAATTGCTCCAACTTACTTAAAGAAGATCAGGAATCTAGCCATATTTTTGGTTTTCAAATCACATGTAGTGGTTGGACAAGTAATGTTCTGCAAGGGCTCTCAGCAAACCAGTATCTTTTACAGCATACTGGGTTTAAAGGATATTCAACTCACTGCAGATGTTGAAGTCATTGAATTGGATGGAATTTGCAGCTCAAGAAGCTTGCAGCTCTAACAGAGAGCTGGCACGAAAAAGGAACAGTGTCTAATATTTTTTGTCGTTAATCATGCACTACTGGACAGCAGAAACAGGACTTCAAACAGTTGGTCCTTTCTTTAGGCCACTATGTGTGTTCTTATTGTGAGCTACCTCTACACTTGGGAACGCTTTCAGCTTCTTAAAGCTTTCAACATATGAACAGTGATAAAGCTATTCTGGTAGCAACTGGTTTAGTCTGGTACTGACAACAATATGAATGTTCTGAGCAGGATTTACAAAGAAAGAGATACAGGGGGCAAATCTTAATAGAAGAGTGTCACTTCTATCAGCTGGATACAGTGGGTGGTTGAATCTAGCTTTAATAAAAGACAGGTGATTTGTTGTTGGTTTTTTTACTGAAAAAAACTGGTTGGTGAAACAGAAGAAAGTAAATAGAACACTTCCAATTAATGAGAGGACAGAGCATAAATGAAGACCTGTGGTAAAAGTCATGAAATTAGTGGGATCTGCAGGATTTTTCATGCATACTGGAAATCTATCATTTCTTGTAAATATTTAACATAAAAAGGCACACCTAACATTTTATTCCTTGGAGCATTAGCGACTTTCTTTTTGGAGGAGCAGAAGTCATAAACCATGTCCCATTAGAGGAACCTCATCATGTACGTTTATCATTTCTGAGTAGAAGTCTATTGTAATTCTTCAAAAATCCCATTCTCACCAATATCAATCCAGCTGAACCATAGAGTCACACAGTGGCTGAGGTTGGAAGGGACCTCCAGAGGTCACCTTGTCTAACCCTTCTGATCAAGCATAGACACTTAGAGCTGTTTACCCAGTATCATATTCAGATAGCTTCTGAATATCTCTAAGGATGGAGACTTCACAACCTCCCTGTACAACCTGTGCCATGGCTTGATCATCCTCACATGGTTTGATCATCCTTTTCTGTTTCAGCTTGTGCTCATTGCCTCTGGTCTCACTGAACACCACTGAAAAGAGCCTGGCTCTGTCCTCTATGCACCCTCCCTTCAGGTATTTCTATACACTGACAAGATCCCCGCTGAGCTTTCTCTGCTCTGAGTGGAACAGTCGCAGCTTTCTCTCTCAGTCTTTTCTCATAGGAGAGATGCTCCAGTCGCATAATCACCAATCATTGAACTCTCTCCAGCACATCCATGTCTCTCTTCTAATGGCAAGGCCAGATTTGGATGCAGTACTCCCCAGTGCCAGATAGAGGAGAAAGATCACTTCCTTTGACTACTGGCAATGCTCTGGATCCTGCAGAACAAGATGCCATTCTTTCACGTCCACACGGAATAACACAAGAAGGGAATAAAGGCCTTGTGTTTTCTCCATGGAATACGAAGTGTTAGGTACTAAAAATCTTCTTGTAAAAAAAGGAAGCATTAAGGAAAAACATCTCATCAGCACTCGTTACAAGTGAATTAATCTTCTTTATTACCATTCATAAATATTGCTAATGCATTAATGTTTCACACAATGAACCGAAAGATGAGAAAATATAAATCATTAATATATCTAGTATTTTATAGACACCTTATAACACAAAAGCCTGATGTATTTGTACAGTACCTGGTAAAAATTGTGAGAGTCTCCATATCCTACAGAGCTGAAAGACCTATACAAGGTTATTTGCAGCAGGCAGATGGCTGTAGGAGAACTTAGTAAATTCAGTTCCCAAAGGGCAGATTATTCAGAACTAATTCCATTCTCACTTAAACCAGGACAAGTGTTCATAAGGCTCCTGGCGTCAAAAGCAGACCAGTTTGCTCCTCTATACATGGTATGAATCTAAGAAGTATTGTCAGGTATGGTACCACAGAAGGCTGAAGAGAAAAACTGTATCATGTTCAAGGGGGACACATCTCAATCCTGCAGCAGTGCCATACAGCTATCCATTTTTTTCCTTTCATCTGAGAACTTATTCTACTACTGCCTATTAACACCTTTAATTTTCCTGCTGTTCCCTTCCACATCTTGCTAAAACACATCCTAATGGAGAATGGGAACTGTCAGCTACTTCTTTTTGGTGGCCTATTGTTGGCTTTGTGCAGCTGATGAATGAGACAGATGCAGCAATAAAAGATCTGGCTCTCCATTTTGGCTATAAACAATACTGGAATCATAAGAAATTAAACTTAACTAGGAATTCCTGCATGTATTTCGCATATATCCATAGTAACAGAGCAGTCTTTTTCACTTGGTCAGCTACCCTGACAGTGGTTGCTATGGATGTTTTGATTTTTTTCTTTCTGACTACTTAGCAATTAAAAGGTGTATTGGACTTGCATGGCAAGATTTTAGTAGCAGAGGGACTACAGGGCTGGCTTCTGTCAGAAGCTGCTAGAAGATTCCCCTGTCTTCAACAGAGCCAATGCCAGTTGTCTCTAAGACAGACCTGCCACTGACTAAAGCTGACCGAATGAGTGACAGTGGTAGTGCCTCTGTGATAAGATATTTGAGAAATGGGGGAGGGAAATGTGAACTTCAGCTGGAGAGAACAGTGATAATGTGTGAAAGAAACAACTCTGAAGATACCAAGGTCAGTGAAGAAGGAGAGGAGGTGATCCAGGTGCTGGAGCAGGGATACCCCTGCAGCCTGTAATGAAGACCATGGTGAGGCAGGCTGTCCCCCTGCAGCCCATGGAGGTTAGTGGTGAGCAGATATCCACCTGCAGCCTGTGGAGGACCCAACACTAGACCAGACTTCCAGCAACGCCTGTGGACTCATGGAGAGAGGAGCCCATGCCAGAGCAGATTTGCTGGCAGGACCTGTGACCTGATGGGGGACCCAAACTGGAGCAGTCTATTCCTGAAGGACTTCAGGTAACTAGTGATAGTCACAGGTATCTAGTGATAGTCACAGGTAACTAGTGATAGGACAAGAGGAAATGGGCTTAAGCTACACCAGGGGAGGTTTAGGATGAATATTAGGAAAAAAATTTTTTACTGAGAGCGTGGTGAGGCATTGGAACAGGCTGCCCAGTAAGGTGGTGGAATCACTATCCCTGGAGGTGTTTAAAAAATGTCTAAAGGTGGCACTTCAGAACATGGTTTAGTGGTCCTGATAATATTTAGTAGACAGTTGGATTTGATGATCTTGAAGGTCATTTCAACCTTAATGATTCTATGACTTGTGACCCTCTGTAGAGAAGTTCCTGAAGATCTGTAGCCCATAGGAAGGAGTCATATTGAAGAAGTTCATGGAGGACTGTTTCCTATGGGAGGGACCCCACACTGGAGCAGAAGAAGAGTATGAGGAGTCCTCAACCACAAGGAGGAAGGAGTGGCAGAGATAATGCGCAATGAACTGATTGCAACCTTCATTTCTCACCCCATTGTGCCACTGAGGGGAAGAAGATAGAGAAATTGGGAGTAAAGTTGAGCCTGGAAAGAAAGGAGGGGTAGGGGAAGGTGTTTTAAAATTTAGGTTTATCTCTCACTATCCTACTCTGATTTCATTGCAATAAATTAAACTCATTTCCCCCAGTGAAGTCTGTTTTGCCCATGATAGTAACTGGTGAGCGATCTCCCTGCCCTTATGTCAACCCACAAGCCCTGTGCTTTATTCTCCCTTGTCCAGTTGAGGAGTGGTTTGAAAAGAGAGCTTTGGTGGGCACATTGTGACCAGGATAGGTCAATCCTCCACAAAAAGTTTTACACAAACATTTTTTTTTTTACTTGATATAATTTCGCCTGAGCTGATTTTCACATTTGACTACATGCTCTTCTCCCATTCCTCTGAGTACCACAGTAATCACTACACATAGACATATACATAGGCACAAATCAAATAGCATAAGATGCTTATTTCAGTCAGGATGTTTCCAGTGCATGGTTAATGAAAACACTCCACATGCCGATAATAACTAGAAGTTAATATGGGCAATCTAGTTCAATGTAATTGCGACCCATCTTCTCTATAATCACTATCTGCATGGCAACAAGGTATCACACAGCTTTGCAGTGGGGCAGAAACCATGCCTCTAAAGAGCAAGAAATTTAAAAAATACAAAAAAAAAAAAAAAAAAAAGAAGAAAAAAAATGCTTATAGCCTGTAATATCATTTCCACATTATTGGATAGCACAATGGGACATTTTGTGGCTTTCCATTCGAGTGAATTAAATTGGAGAGTGGTAGTACTAAGAGATGTGTTGCAGATTAAAAACAGCCTATGCGGCTTTTGGATAAAATTAGTATCTCCAAAGCTGCAGAATACAGAAGAAAAGGTTGGAACACTAACATATTAATTAAAATTTGACTTTACAGGACAGATACCTTTGATTAGTTCAAACCTCACCTGATTTTATTCACCTTTTTCTATGTATCCAATTAAAATCATATGAGCAATTAATATTAATCAGATAAAAGATTTAAATTATTCAGTCAAATAAATCTTGCACATTTTTACTTTTTCTAATAAGTTCTTTGTATTGCAGGCATTCCGGCTGAAGAGCACAAGAATAATTTTGAATTCCACCTTTGTCTTACTTAAATATCTGGACAAAATTAATTTTTAATAATAAATAAAAAAAATTACTATATTTAGGTATACAAAACCCAACAATTAGTAATTCATGTTATTATGCAAATCAGATTAGTTCCTCTCCCCTTTTATATTTCAAGCATCCAGGAATACCTACAAACACATAGCATAATGGTTACTCCGGACACAGAAGACATTTTACTACTGCAAAACCCAGCAATTTCATCATCACTTGCAGTCATAAAGTAATAATGAAGATAATAAATTCACAATTGTTAACTTCCATTTTTGTTTTCCATTACTGTATTCCTCTTGCTGTCTTTCAGATACATATTTGCAAAGCAGTTATGGAAGCAACACCCTCAGTGATGAAAGGGAATAGTACTCCATACTGTCCACAACCCGTGTTGGAAGACTCACTGAGAGGCAAGCTGCTGATTTCATCAGTCAGATATGGAATGGCTTCATTCATATTTGGAAATGAAAAACAATATGGAGGGGAAAAAAAGTTAAACTGAAATTGCTTTGAGGAATCATTCAAATTGACTAGAGTGAAAATTGTTATCACATGAGATAATAGGAGTGAAAGGCAATGGCTACTTTGGCTTTGAAGATTATTTAGTGCTGGTTTCACTTAGGTCTTCAGGGATGATCAGGTAGATAGAGAGAACTTGACAGTAATTTGAAAACAGTCACGTTGAACGGAGCCATGAAAAGCACTCAGTTAACACCATACAAAGAGACCGAGAGAGCTTAGAAATCTGTGCCAAAAGGAGCAAAAATTAGATTCCTCTTCCAAAAAATGAATGCAACCTGGGGGAATACAATTAAAACCAGCTACAAAAATACTGAGTCTGGTGGAGAGGTCTGGGTAATATTGCTGATATACAAGTCCCAGGGGTGAAATCTGAAAGTGAATGAGACAGGGGTTGGCAATGTTATACATCTGCAAAACAGATTTATACAATTTAGGGTTGTATTCAGAAATGCAGCACATTACAGAACAAGGCACTACATTTTGACAGTACATGATGTACCCCATGCTCAACTCTCAGGACTTTACTAAGCTGACAAACTTGAAAGAGTTCACAGAAAAGCAGGAACATTTGAAATGAATTTCAAGATTTAAAGACCTTAAGGTATGTTGCTGTGGAAACAGAAAACTGTAAAGACCTTTGACAGGCTTGGGTTTAAAGGGTGGCAGTTGCCGCTGTTTCATATTCAAGGAGAGGTAACAACCTAGGAGAATTACGTGCAGAGCTTAATACCATTAGGAGACTTTTTTAGGACAGCTCTCCAGTCAGTTTTAGTGTAAGTCATGAACCCTTTCTGTGAAATAAGTTGATAAGTAACAAAAAAGACATTATCATTGCTCAAATGTATGCACATTTGTGTACATTATAGAGACATACAATACATACTTCCTGTGTAATGGGAGACACAAATTTATGCCAAAGCCTTGTGATTTTTACACTGTCTTTGTAAATATAGCCCTTGGAAGGAAAGCATATTTTTAATAGATACAGAGGTTTTGTTGAACAACTATTACCTGAATTATTTAAGAATTCAAGTCATCTTATATGTGAACTGCAATTCTACAAATAAGATCTAATTAATATTTCAGGCCATGAGAAATGAATAGCATAGTATACATTACTATATGAACATAATTAGTGCAATAATCATTTTCCATATTATGCTAGAAATTAAGAATCTACATCAGTTTTGATTACTAACCCTTTTGTATTAATAGAAGTTGCAGAATGCAGGTAATTCAAATGTATAAAGTTGCATTGATCTTTGGGAAGCGCGGAGGACCAAAATGGAATGTAGAGAAGGCTAAAATCCCCTTGTGTCACATTACTTAAAATTATAACAGTAATCTGCATAAAAAGCAAGTTTTCCTGAGTGCAACCCTTGCTAATTAAAAGCAGGTTAAGGTTTCATCTCCAGACGCTCCATGAAATTCATAGTGTAAATCTTTGCTATCAAGTGAATGAACATGCCACAGTGTATGGAACTTGGATTAAAACCTTGAAACATTTTATATGGGGAAACAATAGACAGTTGTACTTTTCTTTCCTATGAAATGTTTCAAAGCACATCAAGTTTTCACTGAGTTATATCTATTCTGTCATGAAGTCATAACTAATATTACTAGTATCACACCAAAAGTTCTCTTGGTAAAAGCTTCAGATTGTCCTACTTTTTCCCAAGTGCTTGATCCAGTTTCTAATTAAAGGAAATATTTGAGGCAATAAAGGACACAGATTTATGTGGTTTATGTTGTTAGGTTTAATTTCCATTTGAGAATCCTTACATAAGATCACAGAACCACAGAATAATAGAATGTTAGGGTTGGAAGGGACCTCAAAAGATCATTTGGTCCAACCCCCTGCCACAGCAGGATCACCTAGAGTAGGTCATACAGGAATGCATCCAGGCAGGTTTTGAAAGTCTCCAGCGAAGTAGACTCCACAACTTCTCTGGGCAGCCTGTTCCAGTGCTCCATCACGGTCAGAGTGAGAAAGTTTTTCCTGTTTTTGTGGAACCTCCTATATTCCCGTTTACATCCATTGCCCCTTGTCCTATCACTGGACATCACTGAAAAGAGCCTGGCTCCGTCCTCCTGACACTCACCATTTACATATTTATAAACGTTAATGAGGTCACCCCTCAGTGTCCTCTTCTCCAGACTAAAGAGCCCCAGCTCCTTCAGCCTTTCCTCATGAGGGAGATGTTCTACTCCCTTGATCATCTTTGTGGCTCTGCGATGGATTCTTTCAAGCAGTTCCCTGTCCTTCTTGAACTGAGGGGCACAGAACTGGACACAGTATTCCAGATGTGGCCTCACCAGGGCAGAGTAGAGGGGAAGGAGAACCTCTCTTGACCTACTAGCCACCCCCCTTCTAATACATCCCAGGATGCCATTGACCTTCTTGGCCACAAGGGCACATTGCTGGCTCATGGTCATCATGCTATCCCCCAGAACCCCCAGGTCCCTTTCCTTTATGCTGCTCTCCAACATATCAGTCCCCAACCTGTGCTGGCACTTGGGGTTATTCTTTCGCTGGTGCAAAACTCTACACTCGCCATTGTTGAATTTCATGAGATTTCTCCCTGCCCAGTCCTCCAGCCTGTCTAGGTCTCTCTGAATGGCAGCACAGCCTTCTAGTGTGTCAACCACTCCTCCCAGTTTCATGTCATCAGTAAACTTACTGACAATGAACTCTGTTCCCTCACCCAGATCATTGATGAATATTTTGAATAGTACTGGTCCAAGAACAGTCCCAGTACTGACCCTTGAGGAACTCCACTAGATACAGGCTTCAAATCAAGATGATTTGAAAATGTAACATGGACAAAAGATGCACAGCTTTCCCAGTTTCCAGTGACAGCAGTCTAGGCTTGAACTTGAACTAGCTTGCTTGAACTTGGTAGTGGGGTTCTACATGGGTGGCTTCTGTAAGAAGCTGCTAGAAGATTCCTCTGGGTCCAACAGAGCCAATGTCAGCTGGCTCTGATATAGACCAAGCACCAGCCAAGGCTGACCCTATCAGCAATAATGGCAGCACCTCTGTGATAACGTATGCAAGAAGGGGCTGGGGGGAGCAGGAAATGGCATCTTTAGGTGATGAGAGGAGTGAGAATATGTGAAATAACTCTGCAGACATCCACGTCAGTGAAGGAGACCTGGAACTCAGCACTTGTGACGCCGCAGCTTGAGTACTGTGTTCAGTTTTGAGTGCCACAGTATAGGAAAGACACTGAGGTGCTGGAGTGGGTCCAGGGAAGAGCAATGCAGCTGGTGAGAGGTCTGGAGAACAAATCTTAGGGGTAATGGCTGAGGAAAGTGGATTTGATTAGTTTGGAGAAGAGGAGGCTTAGGGGAGATCTTATTGCTCTCCTTTCAGGTGGTTGTAGCCAGGTGGGTGTTGGTCTCTTCTTCTAAGTAACTAGTGATAGGATGAGTGAAAATCCCTGAAAGTTGCACCAGGGGAGGTTTAGATCGGATATTAGGAAAAATAACTATACTGAAAGACTGGTGAGGCATTGGAACAGGCTGCCCAAGGAAGTGGTAGAGTCACCAAAAGTCAAAAAACACGTAGGTATGGCATTCTGGGACATGGTTTAGTGATCATGCTAGTGTTGGGTTGATGGTTGGACTTGATGATCTTGGAGGTCTTTTCTAATCTTAATGATTCTATAAGGAGGGGGAGGAGGAGCTCCAGACATCAGAGCAGAGATTATCCTGCAGCCCATGCTGAAGACCATAGTGATGCAGGCTGTCCCCCTGCAGCCCATGGCAATTAATGGTGGAGCAGTTATCCACCTGCAGTCCATGGAGGACCCCCTGCTGCAGCAGGTGGATGCCCAAAGGAGGATGTCACCCCGTGGGAAGCTCATGCTGGAGCAGGCTTCTATTAGGACTTGTGGACCCATGGAGAGAGGACCCATGCTAGAGCAGGTTTGCTGGCAAGACTCATGACCCTGGGAAGGACCCATGGTGGTGCAGTCTGCTCCTGAAGGACTATGTCCTACAGAGGGGATCCATGTCAGATTAATTTGTGAAGAACTGTAGCCTGTGGGAAGGACTCACATTTGAGAAGTTCATGAAAGATTGTCTCCTATTATATGGGCCCTGGACTGGAGCAGGAGAAAAGTGTGAGGAGTCTTTCTCCTGAGGAGGAAGTAGCAGCAGCCCCCAACTCCCTGTCCCCCTGCACTGTTGGGAGGGAGGAGTGAAGTTGTGCCCAGGAAGAAGAGAGAAATGGGGAGAATGTGTTTTAAGATTTATTTTTATTTCTCATTATCCTACTATGATTTCATTGATAATAAATTAAGCTAATTTCCCCAAGTTGAGTCAGTTTTGTCTGTGACAGTAATTGGTGAGTGATGTCTCTCTCCTTGTCATGACCCATAAGCCTTCATTGCATTTTCTCTCCCCTGTGCAGTTGAGAAGATTGGTAGAGCAGCTCTGTTGGGCACCTGGCACCCAGCCAGGGTCATCCTACCACACAGCCCTTCTGCATTTGTCAAGCTGTAGCTCTAGGCTCTTTCTCTCAATCATTAGAGGTGGTAAAGGAACTGAGTGGTGCAAAAATAACTGTTTCCTTAGGAAATTTTCATCTTCACTGGCATGCTTTTTTCTAAGGTTCATTTCAGGGTGTGGGTAAAAGTTATTTTTGACTGAAAGTGTACAGCCAATTTTGATCACATCTGGACAGCAACTGACAAATCCACAGGAAGACTCTAATATTCTCCTCAGGAGGATACTGAATCTTTTCATGGAACACTGTTTTTAGCACATGCGTCAGCCAAGCATTTGTGTTAGAGGTAGAGGAGGTTTCGAGACAAAGGGAACCCAGAGATTAAATTCTAGTGATGCTGCAATGCATGCTCCACTGTTAAGCAAGAGCTGGTACTACAGCATCATATTTATGTAAGCATGTTTCTAAATGGAGACAGTTTCCTCTTCTATGGTCCAGGCTAGGCTTAGGGTACACAGATAAAATTAGGTTTGTTGAAGAAAAGAAGCATAAAGCTTCAGGGGGATAAGGTCTGGAAAAGGGCTGACAAAGGGAACTGGAAGTTTCTAAAAAAAAATTCTTTTGGCCTATTTTCAGTATGGATAAAGACCCTCTGGAATTTTGTGACACTCAGCTGAGGTGTAGGATTTTGTATTAGGGTTTTGGCTGCTGTTGTGACAAAAAGAAATCCTAGAATTACACTTTGGAGGTATCTTTTAAAGTTGAGTAAAGACTAATGTGAAAATTCTTAGGAATAATGATTATTTTTCATTGGAGTGTTAACCCTGTCCTACAGCTCAAAGTAAAGTTATTGCCAAAGGCTAGGGCTGAGACAAAGATATTTCAGAACTTGCAGAGGGACTGGGAATGGACTGCCAAAATACACTGAAATTCTCCTGTGAGGAAGCTTGTGTTATGACTGGGCTGGAATGCTTTTTTCTGAGGCTCACCTTGCATTAGGGTTTGGGTTGAAAGAAACATAACTTGTTTGAACATGTAAGATGTTTCCATGTACAGATTTCTACTAGGTTTAAATAACTTGCAGAGTAATGATGCATTCATGTGCTTGCATGGTACCATCAGTAAGATTTCCTTATGCTAACTACAAATTTACAGACTAGGCTTATAGTCAGGCCAAGTACAAGCAGTGTGGAAGAAGAAGTTACAAGGTCCTTTGTAAAGGAATGAACTTATTTTATTTTGGGTTTTCCAATATACAGTAGCAAATACTTTTATCTTGTTAGTACTATTTTTATAATTAAAAACCTATATGTTCTTGTTTTGTGTAATAATATTTTCTTGACGCTCTGTTCCATTAGATGCAAGCTCATATAGACACATCTGATCCAGAATTTTATGTTGAGATCTGTAACAACTAAAAAGCCTTAGAACCACCACCAGTGGTTAGAAGCAACTGAATGTGTTTTCAGTGACTTTCAAGGAAATAAGTAAAGTCTATACTATTATTCTACATAATTATTTAACTGTATAATTTCAGAGATGCTCATCACCACTGTATCTGTGTTTATGTGCACTATATGCCACAGCAAAACATCAACCCAACAGCTTTAGGACTGTAAATCTAACACACACAACACAGTTTATATTTGAGAGAACATTAATACAACTTTTTTTGTTGCTTCTGGCTGCATGGATAATTTTCCATAAACAAATTGAGGATGACTGAGCAATGTTAGCCTGAGCATGACTATTTAGGAGAACTTTTGCAAAAAAAACTTCTCTTCTCAGGGAGATGCTTATGCCTTAGGCTCTCAGTAAGAACCAGAATCTAATTTTCATAATTTGAGGGAGTTCAGATTCTATTTTTTAGTTTAGTTCATTAAGTGCAACAGAGACCACACCCAAGTATGACCAAACAGGATAGTGCATTCATATTAGGACTTGATTGAGACCTTTCTCACCTTCTTGTGTAGGTATGAGCAAATCAATGTAAGTGAAATACACTCTGAAAGGTTCTAACATAAGGATAGTCATGGTAGTAATGGTAATGGGAATCATCCTAAAAGTACTGCACTGACAGTTCATATTTGGTTTGCTTCTCTGGACTGACTTCTTCCCATGAAGCTGACCCAGTTTATGCCTATTGCTTATTGCTTTCTTGAGCACAGCATCCATTTATCAAGTCAAAATTCTGCATCAGGCATCACTTGAAACCTTCTTCCACCTTCTGTATTACAATTTTACAGCTTGAAAGCAGTATTTTGAATAAAGTATATGAACCTGCTACTTCCCAAGAAAGGACTGTTGTTAACCTCCCCATTTAACCTCTTTTATTTACTATTTAAGTATATGTGTATCTATATCCAAAATATTTAACATCTTTATATTTAATGCTGTATATATTCAAATTAAAGCATTAATGTATATGCACTGTGCTCCATGTACAAAATAAATCCTATAAAATCACACTGTATCACTGGGCATGTCATTAATGATTCCAGTGATGATATTACGGAACAAGAAAATGAGATACTGCAGCATTCAGCTAGATGACATTGAAAAGTTCCTCAGATTGTGTGCTTATTGCCTAGAGCATAAGACTGAGGCAAATGTAGCTATGTGGTATATTTTGTTGTTCTTCTTCCATAGGAATCCTAAGGATTCTATACTGTAAATCTATGCATAGCCAGCCATGTGCTAATTACAGAAGCAAGAGTATCACAATGGAAAGTCTAAGCAGTTGTTAACAGCTGGGAAAAAGTATCTGTGCGATTTTCACATCTGTGACTGGTATTAATAAGAAGCAGAGATATCTCCTGAGACAAATAAAAACTTTAAGGATAAATACAAATTTTAGAAGATGTTATATTTCATATTTTATAGGTTACAGAGACTAACTTTCTATTTACATAGATGTGGAGGTAGGTGAGCAGGAGCGCTAGCTGAGGGTAATCAAAGTTTAATAGATTTTGCTCTCATATCAAGCTCACTCCCTTCTCGGTGCCCATTCTGGAACATCAAGCAAGTAAATTTAATCCTCTGGTTTAATTTATCTGTCTCTATGAGTGTGTATACATGTGGATAAGGGTTTGGACTGGTGTCCTATCTAGACATTTTTTCCTTTTTTTTTTCCCCTCTGTGTAGTATTGCGAGGCTGTTCCTATTTCACCTAGGGATCCAGTTGTCCAGGCCTAAGGCAATATCTGTACAAATGCTCTAAAGAAGCAATTTAATCACTACACAGTATCACTGGAAACAGCCACAAGAGATTTACTCAGGTAGTGAGAATGGTCATGTTTATACTACACCAGGTCACAGGCTTGTCCATGTATTTGCCCTATGGCAACAGGGTTATAATTAGAGCTGTAGATGACGGATAAAAAGAGATGCTGTTACATTCAAACTCTTGTTAGGGGCAAAAGACAACATATCACATAAATGAATCTAAGTATATATATTTTTATTCCAATTAAAGTTTCAGTAGTCTAACAGTTGGAATTAGATAATTAATTGTCACCCCCCTCAGTACATCAACAGGTTTTAACTGCTTTGACCTCCATACATGCCCATTGGTCCAGGAACTGCAGTTAAGCTCCATGTCTGAATTATGCTGTAGGTATGTGCTCAGTTCTGTTCCTGGCTTGTTTTGGCTTGTTAGTGTCTCTCAGGTCATCACTAGACTGCAAATGGTTCTTTTAATTGTTAATATCCATACACTTCTCTGGCATGTGCCTCTGTTGAAATGGATGTTGCCCCTCTCTGCATTGTTTTTCCTGGCTTGTTTTCTCTTGTGGAACACCCTCACTTTCATTATTTCCTGACTGTACTACATCAGCTGTTTTCATAATACACTTAAAAGTAGTTTAGACAAAATAAATTTCTAGTACTTAACCTTCTCTGCTGTTATGCTCAGCCTTCCCTTATTTTCCTCGATCCTAGAGGAGAAGAGTAAGTGATGGGATGGGTGCTCAACTGCTGGCTGGGGTTAACCTACTGCAGGCAGAAAGGGAAGTTCACGTAGTCCAAGCACAATACACTGCTATTGTTGGTTTCACCATGTGTCTTATTTAAAAGTTTCTGGCATTGTTTATTAGCTGCTAATACCTGACCACACTCTTCACTAGTCACACCTGTTTCCACATCAGATTAACCAGATACTTGGTGAGAGCTAAGAAGAAATGGAGAATTTCTTCCCATGTTAGACAAAGCTTTGCACAGAATGATATCCCTGTTTCTGTAGTGCCAATCAGCTTAATCCTTTACATATTCCCTAAGGCTTTTTCTTAGAGGAGATCAATATCTACCTGTCTAATCTGATGTCAGCACATGACTGTGGCTTATATTGTGAAAAAAAAGTCCACAGACATTCTCACATAAAGAGAAAAGAAAGAAAGAAAGAAAGAAAGAAAGAAAGAAAGAAAGAAAGAAAGAAAGAAAGAAAGAAAGAAAGAA
>JANHFX010009639.1:0-31762 GCA_027560015.1 Chloroceryle amazona
GGTCACCCAGAGCAGGGGGCCCAGGATCCCATTGTCCAAGGGGGGGTTTGGAATCTCCCCAGAGAGGGAGACTCCATGACCTCTCTGGGCAGCCAGAGCCAGCAGACCCTCTGGGCAGCCCACCTTCACAGAAAAGAAGTTTTCCCTCATGTCCAGATGGAACCTCCTGGGTTCCAGTCTGTGCCCATTGCCCCTTGTCCTGTCTCTGGGCACCACTGACAAGAGTCTGGCCCCATTCTCTTGATGCTTACTCTTTAGATATTGATAAGCATTGACCAGATCCCCTCTCAGTCTTCTCTTGGAAGGAGCAGGGTGGGTTGGATGACATGATCTCCAGAAGTCCCTTCCAACCCCTACCAGTCTGTGATTCTGTGACATTCCTTTCAGTGACAAGCACCTTTTGGAGCATAGTTTTGCCAATCTTTGATTTTTCCTGGATAAACTGCATCTCTTGTTTCTCTACTCTCCTTCTAAGCCCTGACACGTTCCCATCCCTCCTGCACCCAAAGGTGTCTGCCAAGATCTGGCCCCGTTGTCCCAGATACCGAACACCCACGTGTGTACCCACACGCTTGAAAAAAGCCTTTGGCCTCCCAAAATGTTGATAGGCAAGGGGAAGAACAGGAAGAGGGAAGGAGTAACTCTGCCTTATAAACAGGTCCTGCTCTTGGTAGCAGGACTGAACACGAGCCCAGCTCTTTCAGGTCCTAACCCATGTGAAAGGGTTCCCTCCCTGCTCTCGCTTCAGTGGGGCTGTCACACAACCCATGGGGCGCTTGCGAAACCCTGGTATCTTAGCAGACACTGAAAAGAGAAACAGCAGGAGGTCTGTAAAACCTGGCTCAGGGAAGATGTTTCCTGGCATCAGAACATTCCCACTCTGACGGATTATCTTTCTGCCAACAGACATCTGCCATAAACAACCTATTTCTTGGCCTGAAGGGAGCCAAGAAGCAGTTGTGATTTTTCATTCTCTATCTTGCTCTTTCTCCTGTAAGTTTTGACTTTGCCCAGCAATGTATTAAGGGATGGAAAGTCTACAGGGAACTAGTGAGTGAAGTCTGAGACCCGCTGACCTTGAAGAGACCCTTGCAGGTAGAGGCTGTGCAAGCAGAGCAGGACTCATGTGTTTGCACTACAGGGCACCCTGCCTGCTCCCAAGGCACCTGTGAGAGGCATCAGGAAACTCTGTGCTGTCCATCACTCACCCCAAGGATGTGGAACATCCTCCTGTGACTCCTTCCACCTGAGCCCTCCCAGCAGCACCCAGCCTGGGAGGAGGAGAGTGCAGGGAGCAACCCTGGGAGCCAGGAGCCATCTGGGAAACAGTGAGAGTGAGCTCTGCAGCTGCAACCAGCAGAAACCATCTCCTGTGCTTACATCACAAAGGGCAGTCGGGGGGTTCCTCACGCGGTGCCCCTCGTGCTGCTGCATACTCCTGGAACTGCCAAGGAGAATTAGAAGAAAATTGGAAGGCAGATTAAATATATTTATTATAAAGTATAATTATGATTCTAGAAAGGTGGAAAAGGGGAGTTTTTCCAGGCAATTTTTAATCTCTCGTAACTGGTAACCCAGCTAAATACAACCCCTGCCCCTCACAGCCTCGCCAAACTGCAGCCCTGCAAAGGACAGTTTGGGAACAGAGCAGGCAGCTGTTTTTTCATCCTCAGAGAGAAATCTCATTTACCATGCTGCCATGAACGGAACAGGGTTTGTACTTCACCTTAAACTGTTAGTTTTGTTTATTATTACAGCAGCTAAAACCCAACACAAAGCAGAAGTTTCTTTGTAGTGGATACAACAGCTGCTGCTCTGAAACGTGGACAAACTGGGAAGGAGATAAAAACCAAGTGGAAGGGTGGACTGGATCCACCTCCCACCAGCAGCACACACCTATGGACAGCCACAGCAGGGCACCTCCCAGCCCTCACCCCACCCGAGCAGGGCCAGCAGCAGCTGCTCACAGAAAGAAACACAGTGGGTCCCCATCCCAGCTGCACATCCCCAGCTGCACATCCCCAGCTGCACGGCTCTTCACGTGCTCCCCTGGGCTTGCCTGTAGTTTGGACACAGGTTGATGTATTCAAAGCATCAGAAGGCCAAGGATTTCTGGTTCTTGTGCTGCTCCAAGCCTGCATCACATCCCCAGAGTTCCCCATGTACTTCTGTCAGGAGAACTGCCCCGGTGTGTGGGTGGCTTCCCACCAGGGTTTTCAACTTCTGCTGGCAGGAGGAACTCTTGCTCATTCACCAGTATTTCACAGAGGAAAATCCACACACTCAGTGTTGACTTCCAACCAAGAGAGCTTCTTCAGCTGAACACAAGAAGATCATTTCAGCACCCCTAACTTACTTACAAAGTGAGCTAGGAAAAGAACACCTATGCTGGGGAAGAAGGGTTGAGAGGTAACTGAGGTGACTTGTAGCCTGCTTCAGCCAACCTCCAGGGAATACCTTCTGTGAACAGGGACCACTGCTCCAGCCTTGGGCTTTGATTCCACAGCAGGAACTCTGTGGAGGCACCAAACCCATGTGCAGGAATTCTATTAACTCTTTATTTTCTCATTCCAGAAGTATTTCTATTACCCAAAGGAGGCTGCAAAATTTAGTTTATTGGAAATCTGAGAGCTGTTGCTGGAAGTGGTACAGAAAAGTAAAAAAAAAACCCTCTTTTAATTCCAGCAGTGGCTGGTGACTTGGATAAGAAAAGCTGAAGTCTCCTTGCAGCATTAACACCTTCCCACACAGCACACTCTGCCATACCTCCAGCTACGGTTCAGTTACAGGTGCCAGTTTTATGACTTAGGGTGTAATTGAAAAAACCACTAAAGAATTTATTGGCTTCTTTGGGGGTCATTTTGTTTGTTTTTAAACCAGTGAACACACAGCACACTGGGCTCTTTCACTAATCTCTGCACTTGATACATAAATACTGACTTCATCCCACAGCCACTGACAGCTTTTTCCTTTACCCTTCCTCATCCCACTGATCACTAAACTAATTTAAAGCTAAAACCGAAGAATAAGAAAAACTTCTAATAATTGGTCAATTATTTGTTCCCCGAGACACTGCTACTTGAAACTGATGCCTGCCATCTACTGGCACCTTTCTCAAAATGCAGTCACTTTTAAGACAAAAATGCACATCTCAGAAAGCTTATAAAGAGAATCTTATTAACTGACAGATAAAAATCTCTGCAAATCTGAGACCAGACCAGAAACTGGATATAAGGACAATTTTTCCATGTGCTGCATATGTTCCTCTTGCAACTTGTTTATTCTAAGTTCCACTTGCTTATTCTAAGTCCTAGTAGAGGAACTTTAAAAGCTGAGCTGTGCTGTTGACTTTCTTCACCAATCGTTGCTAGTATGGCCACTTGATCGGGAATAACATAAAGTTGTGAAAATTACAGTAATAAACACTGCTTCCAGGTTGCCTCCAATAGATTTGCTCAAAATCGATGAGCTATTCCAATAAGTAACACTTACCAGAATGATGGGATGCCAACAGTTATCGATGCACATTGATGCTCCCAAAGGAGGGGGCTCTGAAGGGCTAGTGGAAAAAACAGATACAGCTGATCTCCTTGGTAAAGCAAGCAGCTGAAACACAAGGAATGATTTTGACAACTACATTTCAGAATAGCACCACCTTTCCAACCCAGGGATGGGGTGTTGTCCAGGCAGTGGTCACCTCCAGTATGGAAGGGGAATGGCTGAGCCCAGCCTCACCCAGTCTCCGCAGCACTGAAGTTGTTGTGCCCGTGCTCCTGCAGCAGATGCTGCGGGCCCCACGAACGAGCAGCCCTGTCTTGGGCTGCTGCTCAGGGGTTTCAATCACAAAAGTCATACCAAGGGGACAAGCCCAGCAGTACTGGCGTAGCTAATTGATTCCCAATCAGTTTCTGGAAGTTCAGTTTCCCACCAACTCAGCCAGCAGCTCAACAACCACCTGCCCAGCAGCAGTTAGAGGATTGAACAAGCAAAGAAAGCACTCCTGTGAGTCACCATGTGAAGTGACAGTGAGGAGACCCTGCGCCCGTGTGCACCTCCTGCAGATACCTCTCTGCTTCTCAGCTCTTTTCACTCCCTCCTTCCCTGTGACCAAGGCTCCCAATAAAATCAGGGAAGCGCAGCCCGGTCCCCCCTCCTAATCAGAGGTGTCTCTGCAGAACACGGCTGAAATTATAGAACCATTTCCTGCCCTACAGCCCTGCCATCCCTCGTGCAGAAATGCTGCTCCAACACTCTCCCCCTCTCAGCACCTCTGTCCCGGTTTTCCATTTGCTGGGACAGGAAATTATTCACTGTTTGCACCTGCCCACGAGCCAGAAAAGATCTGAACCACCAGATCTAGAGTGAGTCACACAGGTATCTAATTCTGGCAAACTACTTTTTTCTTTGGTTTAAAGACGCATGAGACCTGACTTAGGACTTTCTCCTGATGCCTGTCTCTAATGTGCTTATTGTAACACAAAGATATATAATTAAGTCAGCTTAAAAGTTACATCACATTACCTTGATGTACCTTTAGAAAACATTGCTGTGGGCATGGCTCAAATCTTTCTCTATCTCCTATTGCACAGGCGTTTTTATCATAAAGCACCGAGAAAGGGCAGTTACCCCTCCCTTGCCTAGCTCCCTTTTTTCATTTTAGTTTTTTAATTATTCATCTCTTTCTTCAGATTAACCAGGAAGAGGAGGGACTCTTGTCCCCTCAGGCTATCAGAATTATTCTTCATCTACAAAATGAGAAATATTTCTCAATTAATATTGTCTTAGCTGGATTTTTCTTCAAATTTAGCTTCGTCTGAGTCTGTAACTGACAGAACTAAAGTCATGAGTAGCAACTCTGAGAGCACGTTCTGATGGACTTCAGTAGAGCTTCTTTTTTTCCTCCCATAGTAATTTGACATCAACGGATTGTAAATTTACTTCTTTTAAAAGTATCTGTTTCCTGGCCCAGTGGTGGCACAACATCTATTTCCAGCAGCATTTCGATTCAAGAGCCTAATATTTTAACCTCATTCTCTAAAAGCCAGGTTTAAAATCCTTAAACTGTTTCATAAACTCCTGACAAGCATCTTCAACTGGCTTCCGCCTCCCCTACCACAGCACACAGACTGTTTACACAGCAAAGAGCCACCCAAAGACAGAGTCACCCATTACCTTAATCAGAGGTAAAGCACAATGCTACCTACAAACCCAGCACAGAGCTGCAGGACAAAATTTTAGCGAGTAAAGAGATTTACAGGTCTTCTTAACCAAACACCTTCAAAAGGTCCACATTTCTGAAGCAAGCAGCACTTTCTCTAAAGGAAACCTTCATCTGGGTACTAAAAATGCTTCTCTTATAGCCTGCACCTCTAATGTCCTCTGCCAGTTCTGTGTCTGCATCTCCAGCATCACCTCAATAGTTGGTAAAGTGCTCCAGTTCTGGTTTTGTTTGCACTCAGAAAATTGCTTGCAGTGTGCTACAAAGCTTGCACAGGCCTGGGTTCTGAACTCAGCAGGAGTCACAAGCTTTCCGAGAGAAAATCTTGCAGCTGTACAGCCAGGTAAAAGACCATCTGGAGAAGACAGTTCTCCAGAACCACACCGAGTTCTGAGAACTGGCCAATGAAGCGGCCATCCACTGACAGCCCACCACAGCTCAGACCAGCACAGCAGCACCACCCAGCTCGCTGGGAAATCTCCCATTACTCAGGCTCAAGTGATGCACTCGCAAGCTTCCTTGATTCAATGGTTTTATTTTTCTTAAGAATACTTCCAGAGTACAGAGAGACATGGACATTTTACAAGTCTTCCTACTCAGTTCTTTCTCCAATCCTTTAAAAGAAGAAAACCTGCAGTTTGAACCTTTTTCATAAGTGCCGATGCTGCTCTCAGCTCTGGCTAGGAGACAGTCCCTGCCCCACAGAGCTTCCACTCTAAGAGAGAATAATACAAAGGGGAGGCACACGGGGAAAATCAGAAGGAGGTGACATGGTTTGTCGTGCTGCTGGTGCCACACATGGAGACTGGTATCTATCTTCTTGTGCTGGCAGTCAGGACGGAGACACGGAATAGACCACACACTGCACAGGACAGAACAGGTTTGGGTCCTCCCTGCAGGTGTTTGGAACGGTGAAGGTAAAGAAGCTCTCAAGAAAGTTTTCAAGGCAGTCCCGTGACGAGGAAGGCATTGGCTCTATGTAGAAATGTTTGCCTATTTACATTTTTTTTAAAGAAAATAAAATTATAGTTAATATGCCCAAAACACATTCATCCATCAGTTGCCTTTACAAAAATAAAATTTTCAAACAATGTGTTTCTAAAATAAATATCAATAGGGTTGGAAAAAATAAATACACATATCCAAGCGATCTTCTTCAAACACAGAAGTCCCTGACTGGAAGTAGCTGTGGAGTCCCGGTTAAAGCAGCAACTGCTCAGAACACACTTCTCCTACAGTAACACCCCAAGAGTCCCAAGAAGCAAAGAACAGATTCTTAATAAATGAATGAGATAGGGCTGTGTTCTTTATAGGAAAATACAGAACCTTTCCATCTTTGCTGAACGACAGAGGCTCAAAAGTGTTCCATGACACACCCCTGCAAAAATTTTCTCTTCCCAAGCAGTGAGGGGATAAAATCTTTTATTAGCAAAAACAACAAAGAGGAAAAGCCCCATCTGTGAATTTAACTGTTTGTGAAGATATGTGTAGAGTCTCCTGATTAAGCAAAAAATTAATCCTTCTTAGAGATACTGAGCTACTCTTCCTCCCCCCTCCCCAAACAGCAACTCTTATGTACGGAAACAAGACATTTTAATACAACACTGCCTACAGAAGGACTGTTGCAGCACAGGGAGCCAGGGGCAGCTCAACCTCAGGAAGGAGACTTTTACTGCTCAGGAGCACAAGCTGCACCAGTTCGGGATGGTCCAACATGAAATCAGTGTTTCCATGGCAGCCCCTCGCACCTCAAGGGCTAGTTCATTGCCTGAGCTCCTGCTGTCAGGAGTCAGTCGCAGTTTGGCCGGTGGTAGTCACAGTGCTCTAGGTAACAGGAGGCAGGGTTCCCTATTCCCCACTCTCATAAGGCAGCCATACCACACCAGGAAACCAGTTTCCTTCTTGAAGGTTTTGTTTTTTTGTGGTCCTGTATGTCCTCTTACTTTTTACACTGTTTTTCTAGCTATTTAAAAGGAGCAACATACCCAGATTAACAACAGTGGTCAAGGAGGTGAAGAATAAAATGGCCACAATGCAAGCTCTACATAGGTTTACAATGTACTGGTCATGCATAAACCCCTACAGATCCTGGCAGGCATTTAAACACTTAGGTTGATGTAAGATCCAATTGCTAATGAACTGACTGCTGAATGGACTGTAGCCAGCTTGAAATCACTGGTAGGCTCTTCATGTGATGTCACAAGACTTAAGTGATGTCACATCAGTGGTCATCGACTTTAGCCCTTTTTGCTTTCAAGGAAAGATGCTGCAAGAAAAGAAAAGAAAAATTGCTTAACATATACACAGTTAGAAAAATGTCCAACTAGAATGCTTTTGCTCTTTCATCTCAAGTAAATAAACTATCATACAAATATCAAAGGCCACCCTTCCCAAGCTCTGCTTCTTCCTACAATAAAGCTATGAAATCAAAAGAACATGTGTATCCCAAAGGGATAGTCTGGCCTGGTATGAAGTGTCATCTTCTAGTACTTCTGTACTAACTGCAAGCAGGGCAATGATTTCCCACTGGGAGTGAGTTGCCAGTGTGTAAAAACACACAGAGAGGAACAAGTGCTCCCACCATCACATCTGCATCAACACTGGGAGCTTATATGCAGAGATTTGAACTCTGCAGCTGCCGTTACATTGGACCTTTGATCCTCTGTGCTCTTAGAGAAAAAGGCCTGTAAAAATATGGAACAGAGACATGAAGGAAGTCCCCAAAAATTTGGAATTAAACAATTGACTGAGCCCATGACCAAGCTGTAGAAAAAAACCTTTTCACACAGAATCCTGTTCAGTTGTAATTTCTTTTGAACTTGACACAGGAATAAAAATTCTCTTATTTCAGGAATCTCTTATTAGCACAAAGATGTATCCTTCAGCAGAAAGGAGGTCTGAATCCCTATAAATTAGCATAAATTTGTGGCTCGCAGTGGCTTGCTTATTCAAATTTCACATGTGTAATTCAAACAGGAATATTGATAATTTTTAAACGAGTTATAAAGACACTCAAGCCTTTTGGCTGAGAAGGGTAACTGAACAAACTGGAAAAGATTATTTTCCTCAAAACCAGCACTATCCTCCAGAGCTTCTGGTTACGTGAGGATGAAAGATGCTGCAAACTGAGTTCATCTCTACCATATCAAAGGGACGGCAATGGGAAAATTTATGTTCTGATGTAATTTCAGGGATTATCTACAAGAGTAGTAGTACTACCTTGAAAACCAGGTTCTCTCCATCAGGCAGGTAGTGCTATTTAAGACAAGCCTTCATCACTTAAGAAAACAACTCCAGTTTTGCCTGAACAAGTCATTGAGTCACATTCCCCAACACCACCTACCTGAAGAAAAACCTCACCCTAAATCTGAGCCCCTGGAGAGGTCACATTATAATGCGACTGTGTTGTGTATGGGATGTTACGACACATAAATATGTGAGTAATTATTGCAGCAGCAGGTTTGATAGAACTGGAACATTGGCTCATCTCCTTTTTATACCATGCTCATAGAATGTCTAACAGCAGCTAAAGGCTCAGGGGTCTACCCCGTAGGGGTCATCACTCACTGCCTTTGGCAAAAAGGCAGAAAATATTCAGCTACTTAGTAAGTGAATTTAGAAATGGTGTCTGGATAACTGAGATGAATTATCCAAGCTCAACATTAATAGAAAGCAACCCTTTCAAGTCAACGACACGGACAGATGCCAGTGCTGCTGTACACTGTCTCCACAAAGGTGTGGCCTCGGGTGCTCTAGGCACCAGAGTGTTTTTCTTTTCTCCAAAAACCTCGGTAAGTAAAAGAAAAGAAACCTCATGTTCTCACAGAAGTCAAATAGTGTACGAGATGTATCCTTCAGAAACAACGGCTGCTCATATCAACAGATCTCCTGTTTTGTATAGGTCTGATATGCAAGTGCATTTTTCCCCTCAGTATTTTGGAAATAGTTCACTAATTTAGAATATAAAGCTCAGTAGTTATTAACCTCCCCTGGGAAATTCACATGCAAGATCAATTTGGCAATCTCGCCTGGACAATATTTACATGCAGTGTGGTAGCAACAGCTCCAGCATAACTAACAGTTAGATAATATTTAATACCAATCTAATTCCCAGAATGACCAGTGAAGAAGTCTATCAACTCTGTCCCATGTGAATCCATCAATCTAAAGGATGGTGACAACTATTAAAAGATACTTGTAAAGAAAAGGGATGTATATCACACACAAGAGCCGCCGCTCTGTGTCATTTCAAGTTTGAACACATCAGAGCTGATTAATTTTTTTGCAGTAAACATGAGGCTCAAACATTTGCAAAGCATGCCAGGACTCCTCTAAAATGACTGTGCAATGTATGAGCGCTGCCTGGCTACAGTGCTGCTCAGAGAAGTGTTATCAAGGGCCTGTGAAGTGGATGAAGGCTCCATTTACCAGAGTGATACACTATTTACTAACTTGGAGAACATGTCTGTTGTTTGGACAAGTGGGAAAAAGCTTTCTTGCATCAATTTATTATCTTCTTTCTTAAACCACTACAATGAACAAAACCTACTTAATTTTTCTACCATTAAATAGACAACAAACAAAACAGAAACACTTTAAAAGGTCAGATACAAGAGCTGCTAATACAGCAATGGTACCGTTTGGCCTTTATGCCGATTCCGTACCGTTCCTTGCTGGTAAAAATGAGGTGCCAGTTCCAGGAGCCACGCAGATTCAACAGCAGTCACATCTCTCATGTAGTATTTAGCAGTCTGTATGACTTCATTGTAGACTACCCTAGGAGAAAGGAAAAAAATAAATAGTGTTTGCTATAAAACAGTAAGGGAGAGAAATGATTAACAGTGTATTTAGGCAGCTGCACATAGAGGCTGCCAGAGGTAGTATGCACAGAGTGACAAGACAGTCTTTAAGTTATAATACACCTTCTTATCTCTCTCCCACTTTAGACTGCCATTAAAAACACCTTCACATACTACCAGGACATGTGGATGCGAGGTATAAAAGAAAGATTTTCTTCTTATAATGGGGCCAAGGGGGACTCATAACAGATGCTTTGGAAGAGAGACTATTAGTTACTCTGTGATATCAGGAGGAAGGATGTCAAAAGCACCCAAGCCCTCAGCCCATAACAAGTAGGACACAAATCCCAGCATGGCCTTCCCTGGTGCCTGTCTCCAGGCAAGCAAGATAAGGATTAGAGGAATAAATCAGCTTTAACTACCACCAGAACATGTCTTGGTAAGAGATTTAGAAACAGCTACCCATGTGGACTCACTCCCTGCCGCCAGCATGAGCATGAGCAGGTTGCCAGCATGGCCGAGCTATTTCTGAAGTCACCCTTCAGGAGGTGAAGTCATTTTTATCAAAGAAGCGCAAACCCACGCGCTGAGGGGTTAGTCACCAGAACCACAAGTTGTTATCTGCCTTCTATACACAGGAGAGCTGCAAACCCACGAGGTTTGTGCTCTCTCATTAATTGGTATTTTGCTCTCAAAAGCAAAGAGGGAAGAGTCCAAAATTCTCTTGTCTGCCAAATGCAGCCCGAGACACATCAACTAATACAGCTAAAGAGAAATCTGAGGAAAATCAACCAAGAGTAAGAACACATTTGATGTACACTCATACAGACAGAGAATTGAAGCCCTCGGTATAGGATGGGTGCCCAGGCAGCACTAGCACTGAAGCTCGGGTCGCCGAGTTAAAGTCTCCCAGGGTGCCACGAGCCAGCAGTGTCTTTAGGCTGGTAGTGGGGATACCACCTGATTTTAGAGACAGCTCTGCAACACAGGGCCCAAAAAGAGATTTAATCCCAGAATCATATTCCCAAAACCTCCAGCAATACTGCTGCCACCAACAGCAAACAAGCTGTGAAGCAAAGAGCAGTCAGTGTTTTGCCAGTGAAGACTTCCAGCGAGCTGTCCACTGTTCTGCTCTTCTACAGGTGTGGAAGCGCCCAAGGCTGGGATGGAAGTTCCACGCTGAGGGTTCATCATCTGAAAGCTGAGCCCCGAAGGAGCTGTGTGGGGAGCAAAGAATTCTCCCAGTACTCTCCTATCACTAGGCTTTCTTTCCAGATTAATTTCTTCTCAATTTATTCTTCATACTGTCACTCTCCCATATCTCAACCTCTTTCAGGATGTTACCTACTATACGTAGTCTCTAAAATATCAGATGTATCTCTGCAAAGTGCTCTTTTACTATTTCAAACAATTTGTGGTTTAAAACCACAACTAAAACCCCCACAGGGGGTTAAAAACATGCAAAACAGCAGTGAATCTGTCTGGTTTCATTGGCAAAAATCACCTTAGTTACACTCTGCTCAACTCAGCCCTGAAGACTTGGTACGGTTCAGAACAAGTGACCTGGATTTATTTTCATTTTGTAAGCCCATATAATTGATGGCTGAGTCCACATTAGTTTCATTTGTGCAAAGCTTCCACAACTGGTGTGGGAGCCTAAATTCAGAGGTTACAGATGAGACTGGCCAAGTTTATCCAAGTTACTGTCCTCGGCAAGAGGCAAAAAAGGACAAGGGTCCAAATACTTCAGGTTGATGATGCTGACCTGGTAATTAGAAGCATATTTCTAATTAAAACATATTTCTAATTGATGCAGAAATGGAATTGTAATAGTTCATATGAGAGCACTACCACTTCTCACCCCCATCTGCTAGACAGCCGTAACGTGTCTCAAACTTTCTGCGTTGGGCTTTTGACACAGACCCTCTTCTAGCAAGCCACTTGCAATTACTGCAGCACCTATTTGACAGGGCATTTCCTTAATAGGCTTAATGAAAGTAAATTAATCCTAGGCCTGTCTAGGTACAGAGACTATTTGGAGAGCAATTTGCAGTGCGAAATCTGTTGCCTATTAAAAATGGGTCACCCGACTCTGCTTTCCAACCTTCGCTGGGTTTTTTTGACAGTTAAACGTCACTGTCTCCACGATTTATTTGGATATTGTCTACAAAAAGATGCAAAGGAAATACAAATCTCTGTGGGAACCATGACCTCCTACATCTATTCCTCCACTGATGGAGAAAGTCATTCATGAAGATGTCTGGATGCTGAGACTGTGTTGTAAAGATCACAAAGCAAATGAAAGCAGCTTTAACTTACCAGCGTGGCGGTTTCTCCGCATACAACACTGAAGTGGGGTGGATATGAAGTTCATGGTCATCACGGATAGTCCTTGAAAGCAAGATACTATTTCAGACCAAGAATTTGTTTATTGCTTCACATTTGGTTCCTTTCATTCCCAGTAAGAATGTTTAATAAAAGGAAACAATCAAAAAGCTGGAGCAAATTAAAACCATTTGCCTTTAACGATCAGGCTTTCGGATGAAGCCAGGCTTAAATCTTGTCCAGAAGAAGTGATAATTGAATTGTCCTAAAAGAGTTGTATCTACACTAAATGAAGTAGCAGCATTTCAGGGTTTTATTCAGTGCACTGGGAGAGCTAAACCAGAGACACTGCACTTGCTTGTATTAACATAATCTAATTACTATCAGTAACAGCCTCCCACTATCAACAACCCTGATTATTTATAGTTGCCAAAGAGAAGAGATAAACACTGAAGCAGTTTGAAGACACAAAACTTCAAATATTTAGTAAATCAAATGCTGTTTCTTATTGCATGCGTTTAGAGAAGTATGTGTCTGTTGGTTATACTTGGAGTGTCCAGTCCAAGGAGCTTTGAAATGAAGCAGCAGCTGTAATGAAGCCACAGATATTTATTTACCTGTAAGCTCCGGTGGAGTGGAATTTAGCTGCGTTAGCAAAGAATCCAGAAACTATGCATCTCAAAACAGGATCTGGATCACCTGAAAAAAAGAATTTTTATGTAAAATAAGTCAATGGAATGGCAAAAATCCCTAAAATACCACGTAATCATCTCGGACAACTTTTCACATTGCATCAGGCTTTGACAGCTAAGGCTGAAGGCAGACAAAGCCCGCAATCTGTTCTGACTTCAATTTTACAGCACATCAAAATTACTAGATAAAAAACTGCTGTTGCCATTGATGTCTCCACAAAGATAGTTTCACAGCCCTTAAAGCAACCTTGTGTGACAGCTAAGCACTGACGTCTGATTCTGTCAGAGCTGTTAGAGACAGGTGCTGAGAAGTAGTGACAGCATCTGTACATACACAGCACTGGAGACTGGATCATCATGAACACAACAAAACAGCTTTTCTGACTCTTTCAGTAAGTATGTCCATTAAATAGATAGTCAGTGGCGATTATCTCTTGCTGGAAAACTTAACTAATGTAGACTGGACTAAATGTTAATTGTAAAAATGGGCTACAATGACCTTCTGCAATCATTTTCAGGAAAAAAAAAAAAAAGCTGGGTTTAATTAACATAATTTTTAGGCCAAAAAAATACTTTGACATTTACAAGAAAAGCAGGAAGCAGACTGACATGTATTGGACAACAAGTTAAAAAATTTTTTCACCTTCACTGGACTTCTTTGGCACTTTAAAGCGGACAAGAAGCTTTTTCAGCTGCTCTCTTACAACAGAAGCTCTAACGAGCCCTTTGTAGTTCAGAAAGTGTTCCTGACACCACTGAGAACTCTTACTGTGCTGTACGGTGAGAAGAAAGAAAAAATTACAATAAAATACCATCAGCAAAACAAAACCCAATCTCTGGGCTCACATAGCTTTGTTCTGCATTTCTTCTGTCTCCTGCAACAGATTTATTGTGGTTTCCCCTGAAAATTACCTGTTTACATAGCAACTTACAAGGGTACATAACACCACTGACTACAAAAGGTGTTTCAAACAACATCTAAAGAGCAACAGAACAAATGCCATGGGGTATTTTCACACAGATGCGCTTCATTTCTTCATATGTGGTGGAAGAGAACAGCAGCAGACACTCCATTCTCACACACAAAAGCACCGTATTGTAAACTAGCCTGTTCTCCATCTCAACATGTAAACACCCTTTTCTGTACACTCTTTTCACTGGTCTTTCTGCAAAGAACTGTTTCACTAGAAGCCAGCACTTACTCCAACAGCCTCTGCATCTGGCTGTTTCTAAGAGAATTAGGCAGGTAGAAAATTTAAATGGCAAAATTTCAGTTGGTGTCTGACTGATTCATTTGGGGTTGGGAAGAGCGAAGTTGTCTTTTAAACACTGGAGTGGTTATACTGCTTCAACTTGACTCTGCTGCAAATACACCAGCAAAATGTACTTCTCCCAAATAGGCTTTGAAACCATTAAGTAAAACCTCAGCTTACAGAGAAGTATTAGACTGGTGTTAAGCCTTAGGTTAAATACACTGGGCACATATATATATGGTCACTGAAAAAGTGGTTGTGATGATCAATGAGGCTATATTTTAAAAGAAGACTGCTAGATTTAGATGCAATTTTTAACCAGTAGAACTCAACACAGAGAGAAAAGATGACAGAATATGAATTTCATTTGCAATTTGGATACCTGTTTTTCCTAGGTCCTTTCAAAAATCCCAAGCTCCTTGAAAATACAGTTGTCCACCCGTAAGACTCCCATGCTCTACCCAAATCAAGTTCTTTCTATTCCCTGTTCAGAAGAACTACAGAAAGTCTGTGGCAAAATATGACCATAATATCTTTTAAAGCAGAATTACCACTTGGTAAGTGCTCAGCTTTGAGGATGCTAAAGCCAGAACTCCAGAATCGGAACTGAGGACCTCAAGTGTTTCCCACTCCTGCAAAACCACACACACTTGACCTGACTTACTTTGACAAAGGCTTCATAAACATTCAGCATAGTGAGATGATCACCTTCTTCCACAGCAAACTTTCTGTGTTGCCTGGCCTGGAGAAGGAGAAATATATTTTTATAAGCAGATTGTTTTTTTTAAAAAGTCAAATCAAAAAAATGCACTCAGTTCCCATCATCTCCCTATTTCCCTGTGACTATTAAAATCCTTACTATATAGGGTAGAGCCTCTGGGCAACAGCAGTATTTTACAAGCCCACCTATATTCAGGAGCATTTCTCAAAATGAAATTAGAAAAATGAACTGCAAATGAAGCCCCAAAATCCAAGAGAAGGATGCACTACAATTAGGTTCCTACTACCTATTAAGAATTTACTATATCCTAATACTCTCTTTTTTGCTCTTCTTGAAAAGAAGTGGTGATTGGGGAGGTTTGGGGTTTTTGGCAAACCATTATTGGTTTATAACCATGTTTCTGGTCCTTGGAAGGAGACTTTTAACACTAGCAAAGGACTCCAAGGTACCCACTGTTACTCAGTTTCTAATTCTGCCTATAACCAACACATTCAGTTCCAGACCTTGCTTCATTTTCACACAAACCTACAGTCTGTAACAAGTAGCAATAAAATAGTTGGCAGAAATCCAGAAATGTAGAACAAACAAAAAGAAAATAGACACAGCTGAACTTACAGCCAGAGCTTTTTGATTTGGAGGGATCACAAAAATGTTCTGAATCTGCATCATGGCAGCGATTGTCAAAATCTCCTGGGAGCAGCCAAAATTTCCTGAGAAGTACAGAAATTCAGTAAAGGAAACTGTCTTTCATTCAACTTAACCCCCATATAGAATAAAAAGGAAAAGAAGCAAAAGGAAAAGAAGCAGAATTTATTTTTAGAATAATTTTATAGTATTTAAAAACAAAACTCCTGGATTTTTTTTGTAGCATAAGAGTGAATGTTTTTAATGGAAAACTTAAAAGATAAATGTATTAGACTTATTAGTGTGTTAGACTTGTTTATTGGAGAGGTCTACAAGTTTAACCAATTCTTTCCACTTAAACATCATACCAAGACAAAGCACAGTTTGTCTCAAGCTTGGCAAACACTCCAAGAGGCAGTGTCCTCTATTTTCACAAGACTACAAAGAAAATAATTTGTTTGTTTCTCCTACCTGATTCCAGAAGCATCTTTGCAAACATAGGATTCAAAGGGAACTCTGCTATTCTCATTCCAAGAGGCTCTGTTAAACGGCAGTGCATATCCAAACCTGCAGCACATTAACAGATGTGGCTGTGATACAGGCAAAATAGCACAGAACATCCACTTTAAGATTTTTATGTCAGCCAAGGAGCAGAACTGCAAGCTAAAAATGTAGCAAACGCACCTAAAAACTGCTGAATACATATTAACCTCGCTTAAAGGCACTCCTTAATATCCATTTACTCTCCCATGGGTCACTGCTATCTTATTTTTTTCTCAAACATACTTGAACACACAAATTTCTTCAACTTGAGCAAGTTCCACTGTTACTGCCAATGAGTCACAAACCCCTCAGTCGCAATAGCCACAGCGTCTATTAGATTTGTGCATCTAATTTTTAAGTATTTTGCAACATCTTTGCTCGTAGGGATGGGAAGAAGAAGGAGTCCCAATGAGGTTTAAAAAGGGCATCATTATGGAACAGGAGTTATCAGTAGAAACAAGAAGCACTGCTTGGGGGGGACGGAGTCGGGTGTCATATTATGAGTCACATTTGCTTAGGTCATGGAGAAAAATAATTTAACTTTCATATCATCTAACCTAGAGATGTACAGCTGATGAGGAGGCAGAGCAGATGAGAAGCTGCACAAGGAGGGAGCAAGAGCCCAATAACAGGACTTTGGGGCACTGTTGATTGCATAAATAACCACAGCAGAGTGGAGTGAGGAGAACACAACCGTGGCCCACGCCTTATATAAACATATTATTTGTCCGACTGTGCGGTGGCAAAATCCCACAGTGATACTTCAGCTGTGTTTCACAGAGCAAAATGAAACCACAAATCAAATCAAGGAATGAGATCTCCTGTAACTCATGTCAGCATATCTAAAACCACAGATACCTCTATCGAGTGCTTACTTTCTATCGTTATTTGATATTCTATCATCTCAGTTATTATGACAAGGTAGTAATTCACTCGCCACACCTCCACGCTGTTCAGCAAAACCTCATGGACAATTCACATGACGCCACAATATTTTCTTTCAGAAACGGGTACAAGAGGCAGTTTATGTGAAGTGCTGAAGCAATATATTTAAACACAAAGTCTCAGAAATGGCAAAAATTAGGGTATGATAGCTTTCATTTGATCAGGGCACTGCGAGAAGTTTAAGAGCTATAACACAACAGCTTAGAATATGCTGCCTTTCATCTATAGAAAGAGAACTCTGTTCCTAACTAGGAAAATGGAGTTAAGACTATCATCTTAACTTCCTAGAGGTGCATCAAGCCAAAAGCCTTTGGCTTCTGCTGGATCCTACAAATCTCAATGCAATTTTGCAAGGATGTATCTAGAGCTTAGATGCTTTTATAGCAGTAGGCCTGAATATAGACAAAAAGCCTGCAACGAATACTAGCTTGGAATAGGAAAAAGTTTCCTTGAAATAATCTTGGAAGCAACCACTGTATCCATACATACATCTAAAGATATGTATGACATTGGAGATCTCAGAAGAAGATCTTGCAAAGATTGTTACTGAATATGCTCAGGAGAGATTATTTAAGTACTGTGGCAGTAAAAAGTTTCAAGTAATGGAATGGGCTATTTTAAAATTAGATAGAGCTGCTGTTTCCGACCAGGCAACAACCTACAAACAAATCTTCAATAATACCTTGGGTCTGAAATACAGATTAAAAAAAAAAGCCACTTTTTAAGCTGCTTATTCACCTCCTAAATTACTCTTAAAAACAAACTCCAACTGACAACTCAGAGTTTCAAAGAGGCATCAGAGGAGAAGGCTGAGGAGAGATATTCCTGATGTAAAATCAGTTTGCATCTCTGTAAAAATAATCAGTGCAAAAACAGTGATGTGTTTATTCAACAGAACTATCTCAACCTTAAGAGCGTTTGCTCTGGACAAGTTTCTCTGTTGGCACTGTGCTGGCACAACAGGGTCCTGACCCTACGCTGCACATTCGTGTGTTATTACCTTGCACATGATGAAATACATGTTCACACTTGCCTAAGAGAAATCTAATCCTTGCTGCACCTGCAAATGCTCGGGCAGCTTTGCCTCTGCAACTTGTATAAAATCTCCCTAATAAACTACCTAAAACCTGGAGAGTGAATCCGGGTATCACACCCGTGCACACACATTTCTTTCCATCTTAAACACCAACGTTGGCACCTCTCTGCGTTGGTACAAGAGCTGGGCAGCCAAGAGAGGAACAGCCCTGTACTTTCGTGTGAAGCTACAGTGAGTGGAACACTTTTGGCAAAGCATCAACCATCTCGTCAGTGAGTTTATTGGCCTTTCCTCTCCATTTCCCGAAGGTAGTTTTGGCTGTGAATTCATCCTTGCAACACGTTTCTGAGCCACTGGGAAGGTCCTTGTTCCAAGCTAGAAAAGGTTGCCAAGGACCAAGTGCTTTGAGTGAAAGTTCCCTTCGCAAGATGGAACTGAGTCAGCACAGAGCCAACTGACAGCTGAGCAGAGTTACAGCTCCGTGAGAATAAGAAGAGCACAGACTGACACAAGTTACAACACGACATCTGTAAGCGATGTAAAAACAGCCACAAACCTCTGGAAGCTTCCAAAACTTACATTATCTCCTTTACGCTACCCTTCTCCTCATGTTTACATTACAGAACAAATATTGTTAACTTTGAATTAACTACAAACACCGAGTTAAAGTCGGTTTCATTTTGATTAGTTATTCTTGTGTCAAGTTTCTGGTTTATGTTTGTTGCATTCAAAAAGATGAAATAGCTGTCGAAACTCCCAACAATGTAACAGTTCTTCCTACAATCAAAATTCAACAGTGTACATTCCACTCACCACAACAAAAAGGAATTGAAAACTGCATCTAAAAATGTTCCTACAGTGTGATTTGAGTGTTTCAGGTATTCAACTGCAGCATAATGACTAAAACCAAAGTGAACATCTTTCGAATCATCGGATACCTCAGGTGGGAAGGGACCCACCCATAAGGATGATCGAGTCCAACTCGCAGCCTAAAACTAAACCATATGACCATATGACCTAAAACTAAACCATATGACTAAGTGTGTTGTTCAGACTCTCTACTGAATTTGATAACCAGCTGTGATTAGTAAGTAATTCAGAGAACATAGAAAAGATTCTATTAAGGAGCTAGATAGTAGAAAAGTCCTTTGAATTATGCTCTCAGGGTCTGTTAGACTAGCTTTGTGGTTTGGTTTTTTCCTTCATTCAGAGTTTGTGTGTATCTGTTCATTTGCCCATAACCAAAAAGTTCCTTAGTAAAAACTAGAGCAGAGTCTCTGAGAGCTGCGTGCACATCAGCTCCTCGGCATTTAAAAGCATGCAAAGGAAGGGCAAATGTGCACTGAAACCCAGCCAGAGTGTGAGAAAGGAGTTCAGTGCATCCAGGAGAAAATGTGCTGCCTTTAGGAATGATCAAGACTTTTTTTTTTTTCCCCCCAGGTGGTTGCCTCCTGTATTCACAGCTCACAGAATCAGAACAGTCTGACTTGCGACAGGTTTGGCCTTTGTCTTGGCTGCAGGCCCAACACCACTAACACCAACAGCACTACACTACAGGAGGTGCAGTCTTTCAGCCACGAGCGATACGATATTCAGAGCAGACATTTAATTTTAACTTTATAATTGTATCCTTTTATCCTTTTGAAAATTATAGCTAATTAGGTCTTATGGTATGACTTGGGTCATTCAGACCTCCAAAATCATATCAGGGAGAAGGTCTGAAAACTAACAGACTCTGGATCAGGTTTAATTCTGGTCTCTCCCAAATTCTAGCATCAGATTTTACTTATAGCTTTAAGCAGAGTTCCTGCACGCACAACAACATCAGGTAATGAGTGTAACATGCTAATAGAAAACTTTAAAAAAGATACACTATGATTTTTAAAGTCTGACCAAGGAATAGACAAACTGGCAGTTACACAAAGCTCACTGAATTCTAGGCTATTGCGATCTGCCTGATCATGAAAGAGATGCCAAACCTTTACTTTTTTGTTATACCTGCAAGTGCAAGGTTTCCATCACCAGCCCAGTAACACAAAATTATCACCTTCACCTTTCAATCCCCACACTAAGAGCTTGAGTATCTAATACCTTATCTGATCGGATGCAGGTAAATTTAGTGTCTAACTCATGTACTGGTCTAATTGGAGTCCAATCTCTGTATCTTCATAGCACTCTGTATCTTCATAGCACTCTGTAAGCCTGAAGAAACACAACTGGAGGATCTGCCTGAGAAAATCAAGCCAAGATCCTCATCAGCTCTGAGCCCTGTTCCTAGGAAGGACAAATGGCTGTTTCCTCCCATGAAGGCGCAAAGAAATAGACAGAGATAGCCATAAAATGTGTGTTTGCCCAATCTAAACCATTACATTCCAGTTTATACTCTATGCAATAGACTTCTAGTTCCTCCCAGAAAGTTATTGCTGCCTTTTAGTTGCTCATCTGTCTGAAATAGTCAGAGGAAAAGAAGGTAAATTAGAGGAGACCGAGGTATATGTCAAAAACACAACACCAAAAAGCTTCCACCAGTCAAGGCTGAGTTTTCCCTTTCTCAAAGCACAGCTCTCAAATGCAAGTTTGATTAGCATCCATCCAATTACCAAATCCAAATTTACCATTTGTTTTGTAACTCCTCTAACAAAACTACAAATAAAGCAAAACATAATATTCTCACCTCCTAAAGCATACAGCAATTCTAAAGCTTGCACCATTGACTGTGCAGGAGGTGGCTGTGGAAAAAAAAAAATGGGCATTGTTTGAAGTTATCAGCACAGAACATGAATTTTCACCAAAAACATTCTTAGACCTTGTTTCTTTCTCAAAATCCCCAAGTTCTAACTCCCCCACCTTCTCATTATACAACATGAAGAAAGAGCTCTTGGACTCTTCCTATCACCCTTCCAGTGACCAAAAGGACTATGAGTCAAAAACATCTCAACAGGCTAAGCATCATCACCATGATGCTCTCAAGATTCCAGCTAGAAAAGCTGCACACAATGTCATCACAATGACTACTTGACTTTCCCTTCTAATACTACTATGTTAGTTCTTGACATCCATGTTAGAGTAGCTAGAATCTTTACAGAAAGCACATCTAAAATTGGTACTTTTTTTAACAAGCATAGGTTTAGTTCTGTAGATATCTATTTTATTTTTCCTTTTTCTTCATAAATTCAGTGCAAAGGGACTACAGTGAGAGCTTTGCAGCACCTCAGTTTGTCTTTCTAGGCCTTTCTCAACACTTCTAACAGCAAACTCTCAAATTGTTATTGGTAAGTGGTTCTGTGGGTTATCAACAAGCCACCTACTGATCTTTCCTCACTCTAAGGAAAGAGGAGAGACCTTCGAGGCCAGGACTCACCGAAAGGAAAGGGAACCTGAGCACGTTGTCGATTCCCAAAGCCTTCAGCTGCAGGATGACAGGTGCAAGGTTACTGCGCTGCATCTCAGGAACGGTTGACTTGGGCAACTTCTCAAAGTCCTCCTCTGCAGTGGGAGAAAACAAAGCCTTTGGGACCGAGTTTCAGCTCCCACTCTATGCAGTCAACATGACAGAAACATATCCAATTCAAGTTGAAATTATCAAGTACAAAGACTTAGCAGATGTTAAAAGAACTTTAACTCAAAGATGATCTTTCTCGAATTACTGTATTTTAAGATAATATAATTTAAGTAGAAAATTCAATGGCTTTGATGATTCTATAGTTGACCCACCCATATTTCAACTTGAACATTATATATACTGTTCACAGAAATCTGGAAATGCTTCGTTTCTCTTCTGCTTAATATTTTTATCAAGAGAAAAATAAAAGGCAGGGTTTCATACTAAAAAAAAGCTTTTTTTTTTTTAAAGAAAGGACATGGAAAAGTTCAGAACCAGCATGCTTTCTGTAGAAGAGCTCTATTTTTAGTCACTGCTCAAACAAAAGGAGGTTTCAAAAGCATATTTAAAATAAAGACTGAGGACTGGAAGCCAATTTATTTAACAATAAAAAAAGTGCATTCGCTATAAAGTCTGAGTCTGGAAAAATACTTCATATGAGGTCAAAATCCCTGCACCTTCCATTAACCAACACTTCTGCAGGAAAGAAGGTGGCACACGCATCCCTACGTTGATCTAAAACTTGCAAACCAAGGTAAGGAATACATTATTTTCACCTGAATTATTCTGCTTTTATTATTGTGCTTTTTTCCTTTAAAATGTTTCCTAAGGCACTCGTTAGGCCAGCTTCTGAGCACAGAAAAATAAACTCGGTGTAGTCACAGTTTTTCCAGTAAAATACTTAAAAAGCTAGGTAAGCTTGGTATATTATGCAGCAGACATTCTCTCCTGATTCTTGGACAGATAAATTTAGGGAATAAATCATGTCTTTTAAATTTAGAGAATAAATCATGTCTTTGTTTAACGTGGTGACCTGCTGGCAAGCACATGCATGTTTTAAAAGAATATGCTTGAGCTCTCCGAGTCTCAAAGCTCCAGTAAAACCAGAGGGAACCTGAAGCACATAAGCAACGGCAGAACAAAATTGCAATGCCTTTTCTCATTAAACATCTGAGGATTGGGGCTTTCTGCACACTGTTAGGTGGCCAACAGATTTATTTGTAATGGTTGTTTCTGTACCGTGCCAGTGCCATTGGTTCAAGGAAGTATTTGGGGTTGGCACCTATTCCTATGAAAAAGGGGACACAAAGAAGTATTCCCTTGGTTATCTAAAGGATTTCCAGAGTCCTTTGTTAGATGAACAATCTAAAGGAGACTTCGGTCGCAATAAAAAAAAAGCAGCATAGGTGAGTATTTTACATTGAAGCAACTGCTCAGAAACCAAGATCATAAAAAGTTTAACTTCTTAGTAGGCCAGCCAGAGCTGCATTAACATTACAGGTTGGCAATCGCTGACAATCTCGTCACACCTACCCTGCTCAATCTATGCTTCTTTCCATGTAAGGATTCAGTGTCCAGTGCTTAGCACATAAGACAATGTATTTCTAAATAAGCCAGAGGAATAATGAGGGGAAATTTCTGTGTCTCACTGATTAAAAAAAAAATACATTTTTGATCATCTTTGTCTAATACAAAACCACTACAAACCGAAATTCACGTCACACCAGCAAGTTCACCTTCCCTGCCCATCAAATTACTGACCTGTATAAAGCCTGTAGCACTTTCCAGAGCGGTTCCGTCCTGCACGCCCCGCTCTCTGATTGGCCGAAGCTTTAGATACTGGTACCACCACAAGGCATTCGATGGCTGTTTTGGGGTTATAGGCTCGAAGCTTCACAAACCCACAATCAATTACGTATGCAATGCCGTGAATTGTGATGGAGGTCTCAGCAATGTTGGTGGCTACAATCACCTACGGGTACAGACACAAGGGTACCGTGAACTCCCCAGTCTCAATCACGCTATCCAGTCCCAGGACTCTGCTACGAGCCACCCGAAAGATCTCGGGTATGACAGTTCCAGTAAACACGCTCTAGAGTCCAAAAGGATACAGCACCTCCAGCAGAAAGAGCTGTCAGCTTGAAATAAGCCCAGTTTTTACAGCTTCACAGTTGCTTTCTTGGTCAGATTTATTCACTCTTCATAAAAGAACTTGGCAGTGTTTGCAGAGAAAAACCACTGGCAATGTTTGCAAAGAAAAACATTGATCGTAAAGCAAGTATTCTTATGTAGCTAAATAAAAATAACTGAGAAGCAGAAAAAAATACATTGAACTGTTACTTTTAACACTGGAGTGAGGCAGGGAACAGGAGGGGAACGGAGTTGATTGAGTGTTCCATGTTCAGTATTCCTGCAGAGATATACTTATATACCAGTCCTGAAATATTAAAAAATAATTGTTCCCAGACAACAGAGGGAAATTTAATCCTTATTTCACCTGAAATTAAAAAAGTAAATCTTGGAAGTTAACTGACTAATGTCATATCCCGAAGAGGAAAGATTTATACTCAACATTCTCCAACACCAGATGAACAATTTTATTTGTTAGACTCCAGTAGGCACAAGAACTAGAACAAGTCACCCCTGTGTAATTCTGATAGCTTATCTCAGCCCCAACCCAGGCTCTACCTAGGCAGAAAGCACTAATCATGACCAGTTATATAGTTCTGTAATGTTAAATATCCAAACAAGTCTCGCAGAAGTCAAAAGAAAGCTTTTTTTCTACTAAAATCAAGCAAGTTTTAACTTGTTTCTTAGGTGAAAATACAACACACACCCACTCTGTCACTGATTTTTCCATTACTGGTAGAAAAGAAGCCATAGACACTTAGACCACAAAAAGACAGAAAACCAGTAGAGGACTTTGGTGTAGCTGCATTGGATGTAGACAGATAAAAGGTGGTATGAAGACTCAGAAATTGAAAGGTTGATGAGGTAGACAGAGATAGAACAGACATGTCCAGGACTGATCAAAGATGAAAAAGGAAGCCAGAGAACATGTTCTTTGTTCACAGTCTGAAAACTGGCAAGCAATGTCAGGAGATACAGAAAGTCTCCCTTGGTAAGTGTTTGCAATAGGCCTCTGATGTGAACCCAATACACACAATCTGTGTAACACAGATCCCTTCTGGGTGGTAGAAACTGGGAGATACTGAACAGCCTTACCTTCCTGACGCTGTGAGAAACTCTCTCAAACACTTTCATTTGGTCAGGAGAAGGCAGCCCAGCATACATGGGGAGAACACGGAGGTGCTTTTTCATTCCAGTGCGAGAAAGGGCCCGAGCCTGTTCTATGAGCATAGAAACAACAGTCTCCACTTCCTCCTAGAGCCAGAGCAAGGCAGGGGACAGAACAAGAGAGGGTTTACTTTACTGTTACATAGCTGTCACCTATACACAAAATATGCACAGAACAATCCCAGTATAATTTGAGCTGTTCATGCTTCAGGATCTTTTGACTAGTTCCCTCAATATTGTAATGGTTTTATATGAAGTGCTGTTCATAATAAATATATATGCAAATATTTATGTTCATTGTTACTTGAGACAATGTCACAAATACATGAGACAGGGGAAGGAGTGAAGAAAGTTCAGGACACAGGCATATCTTCCCTTGTATCCCAATTTGTCAGGGCAAAAGGGGAGGCCAATCTAGTTTGGCCCTGTAGAACGCTGTGGGTCTTGAGCAGGAGTGACACAGTAACAGCATTAACACGCAGTGCTCAACTTCACACTTTATCTCAGAGATCAACTGTGGCATCTCACTTAGAAAAACAGACAACAAAATGTTGAGACAGTGCCTCGTCAGATACCCAATTCAATCTTTCAAAGCCAAACGAATATTGGGGATGAGGAATTTATTCTGAAAATAGACAAGATGTTACTAAAGCTCTTCAAGGTAGGAAAAAATATAAGCTACCTCCTATTTACTCTTCTCAGCTGCAAAGTGATCTGGACATGCATAAATGGAGCAGAAGAGCCTAATAAATTTTTTCCTCACAGCAATTTGGTTCTCTGTCAGATGTCACTGACTTCAGGTGTTAAGCCTAACAAATGTAAAATCCTTTTGCTTAACGATGACTCACCGTCAACTTCATAGGTGTGACCAGCACCAAAACACCACAAGCTCTTCCACTTACTAACAAGGTCAAAAGCATACAGGACTAAATGAGAAAAAATACCATCCAGCAGCAGCTTTGATAAATCCAGACCACAATTACATTTTCTAAAAGTCTTTTGGACTGGCCTAATTCTGTTCCCATCAATGCAGAAATATTGGCCATGGTTAATGAGATTAAGGAAAGCACAGCTAAGGAAAGCAGGAGATGGAGGCAGCTTTGCAAAGTCCACAGTGCAGCACTGTAAAGCAAAAAAAAAAAACCAACAAAAAAACAAAGAGTTAAAATACTTATGTCTATACCTGGCCAGTTAAAAATGCCAGTATATCACCATCATTCTCCATCTGGTGAATTTTCATTGCGGTTTCCACGGTTGATTTTATGTAGTCTGGAACAGGACTATGGGGAGAAAAAACAACAGAGATATTAACAGAAAACCAAGTACAGACTCCTCAAGTCTGTAAGGAAGAAATAGAGAGCTGGCTTATGGACACTTTACATCAGCCATACCACACTTAGTTCATGCTGTGTCCTTGGGAATCAGACATCAGCAATTAATTTGTTTCCTTTAGACTACAGTGAGCTCAAAACCATGCCTGCTGCTGTAAGCAACATCTCGGTGTTTCCCACACTGGCTGTTACAACTCCTTACCTTTGGTCTGGGCATTTCTGAGCTCTCACCTAGACAAAACGATACCACAGTTGCACACTCTCCTAATCACCACTGACAAGATAAACAGGAACACACCTCTGTATGTAAAAGATGTCCACTGGAAATGTTCTCCCCTCGACAGTGAGGATCACACTGGTATCTTTGCTGGGGTCACCGGTGTCATTTAGATTAAAGAAATCCCTGAACTTCTACATCAAAATAAAAACAAACACTTTCAGTTTGATACTCTGGAGAAACCTGACAACACGAAGTTATATTAGTACTGTTTGGATGTTTTCTTTATAATTTGACAGTGCCAATTTAAAAACATTAAAGTTTGATTTTGTTGCCTTCTGTTCTGTCTGGGGTTCAGGCACTGAACACAAACGCAGTCTTGTAGGTTTATTACTTTGAGAAGCAAAGATTGAAGAGAGGTAATAAAATGAATTAGATCAGCTGACACAGTTGGAATAAGCAGACCTATAAACTTTTTATTAGATCTACAGCAGAAGGAAAGTCAAAGCTAAGAACAACTTAGAAATGATTTGTCCTAAAGGTTTTGGGCTAGACTTGCATATTCTCATCTATTTTGAGATGAGCTAGTAAATTTTACAGTTCTTACTGAACACCAAGATCTCACTTTATAAAAGCCAAGTTAGGCCGATTTATGTAAGTTTTTAATTAATCCTTTGCAAGACACCTTCATAAATTTAGATTTATTGCCATGAAGTATTTTAAATACATAATAGCAACAGAATGAACATTAAGAACCCAAATAATCCACCTCAACTTTCATGACCATAAATGATACGCCATAAATTTTCTCTATTTAAACACAGCTTTAGTCATATTAATCATTCTGCTCCTATTACAGTTAATGTAAAAAGAAGTTAAACCATTTGAAATGTATGATTTCTGGAGGTTACAGTTTTGCAGGGGCAAAGTATTACAATGTTATCTAATATAAGGTACAGAATACTACCAAAGCACAGCTTGCCATCAGGAGTGATGGCATATGGCATTTGCACTACAGGAAATCTCAGGACACCTCCACGTGCAGTGGTACGCACAAGCTCTCACCACCACATCTCATGAAGGACAAAGTGGAGGCAGGAAAAGTCTAGAGAAAAGCAGTGAATATGATGAAGGAGATGGAGGAGCTGCCTTATGAGGGGAGGCGGGAAAGGCCAGGGCTCTGCTCAGGGAGCAGAAGGTTGAGGAGACACACAGCAGAGGTTTACAGAACCAAAGGTGAAAGTCAATGTAAAACTGGTTCTTGGCTTTTTTTTTTTTTTTATTATTATTATTTGTTTGTTTTCAAAACCAAATCCCACACTACTAGAACTAGGAGGTCCTTGATGAAAATAGCAGGTTGCAAAGAAGTGAAATAAAGCACTTCATTACACAGCAGGTGGGAAACTTCTGAAAACTGCTCTCACATGATGTCCTGAAGACTTACAGCTTCATCAAGCAGGTTCAGAGACAAATTAACAAGCAGCAGGCCCATAAACACACACTAGAAGGAAACAGCAGGAATGTACTGCCTAAGATCTCGATTACAACCACTGCAGATGCTGAGGCTGCTCAACGAGAACAGGCCCACAGCAGGTGGAGAGGCTCATATGCTCTCCTTAAACAGAATCTCCTACTGCTACTGCTGCTGCTACAGACAGAACACTGAGCTGGGTGAAGTGCTGCTCTGAGCGAGGAGAGCATTTCTTCTGTTCAAAATTAAATCAGTGACATTTTAAGTATGTTACATAAGTTTCCACAGGCCACAAGTCAATCAGGGAACTAGTAAGATCTCACCAAAATTAAATCTATTCATTTATTACTTATTTTCACTGGTCTATGGTTGTCTCAAATTATTGCTATCATCCAAACAGATCTAAACCAATGTCTCCTAATAGACTAGATTAAGCCAAGAGAACATCTTTTTATATAAAAATACCAACAAGAGGAGAAAAAAGGCATCAATAAATGAAAAGCAGATCAATATTTAAATTCCCTTTCAAATACGCTTGCTAACACAAAGTGAAAACCAAACACAGCGACCTAACTACAGCAGATTTTTTTTCCTGCACTCGTCCTTCTCTTTGCCACCACTCAAACAGCAGTAATGCCTCACAAGAAGCAAGGAGCACAACCGATAAGCTATGTATAAATAGAAGGGGAGCTGCCTGTTAAGGTCACTTGATTTCAACCCAAATCTGTGAGCTATACCTCTGCATCCAAGGTGGCTGAAGCCACAATCAGTCGAAGATCCCCACGCTTCTTTTGAACCTAGGATAGAGATCAAGAATATCCAGAGTAAACACTATTTTCTGAACTATAAAGCTAGAACCAAGTTCTTGAGCATCCAGATTACCAGTAACTTCTCTTTAAAAATATTTAGAAGTTACAAGACTGCTGATGAAGTGAAGCAGCCACATCACCCCAGAGGTTTAATGACCTGATGACTGCTTGGAGTATTTTATATTCATCTCAAGGGCATTCAGGCTGTAATCATTGAGGTTCATTCTCAATTGCTGGTGGGAGTCAGATCTTTGGGTTGAAAGTCAACAACCACCCCCAGTCAGATCACTTCACGTGATCAGCAGCAAAATGAAGACTACCTTTTTGCTTATGTTATGTAAGAAGACATTTCATCATCAGGGGAAGGAAACAGAGGATCCTGAGTGTCAGATGTCTAAAGTAAATAGTTGGACATGTACAATAGGCTGTAGGATAACTGAGGAACTAGAAATCACCCTCTGGCAAATAGGTTCACTAATCAGCTATCAGGATCAGAGTTTTAACAGAAAGAATGGAAATGAAAAGGATTACAGAAAACATTAAAATATAACCTTTTTAAGTAAGCCAATGGCAATATCTGTATAGAGAGTCCTCTCATGGGCTTCATCCAGCATGAGGACACTGTGAATAAAGCAGAAAGATAAGATTTCAGAAATGGTTTGACTGACACTAAAATCAGTGTCTTCCTGTCTTCTAGAAATATCATTTGAAATCTGCTGCTGGATGATCACTGTTTACAGCCACTTAGAACACTGCAGAAGTTAAAAAAAGCACAGTGATGAATCAGGGAGCAAAATGTAGCTAACCCCATGTGGTCCATACATACTTGTCTTTATTAAGGATAGCTTTTGGAGAGGGCTAAAAGAAAAAAGGGGTGTCTTTACTGTACTGCATACGTTTTCTAGATAGTAGAATAATTTGCATTTGTTGTCGATTTTTTTTTTTTACTTATTATTATTTGATTAGCATCAGAAAGTAGAAGTGCATTTAAAACAAGTCAATAAAACAATTCTGGTTTATGAGACCCACTTAGCTTTTGTTCTACAACCACAGCACCAAATCCTGCAGGGTTTGGTGTTCCAATGATCAGCTGATAGATTTCTAACGGTCCTTACAACATAAAGAAGTCAAAATCCCCAAACAATTTTTACATCTTTTGGTATTTATTTTATAATAACCACACATCAGTCCAAAAAATTGCAGTTGTTTACCAAGCTACATTTCAGCAAGTGTTTATTCCATGTTTTCTTACCTGTATCTTGTTAATAAAGGATCAGCCATCATCTCCCTCACCAGCATACCATCAGTTAGAAACTAAAAATGAATACAAAGAAAAATGTAAAAACAATCCTATCAGGTAGTCTTGATTACCTGTGTGATTTTTAAAGATGACTTTTGAGCTTTTGCCTGATTTTTTTTCCTTGCCTTTAATTTTCTAATGATCTATTAAATTGATCAGTTTTCAGCTATGGAAGCCAGATAGGTGTTTCTGAGTGCAAACTCAGAGATAAGCACAGTGATTGCTTTCTCATCAGTCTTATTTTTTTAAAAAATAGGTTATTTTTGTATATTAAAAAAAAGTAACAGATTGGCAGCACTGGAACATGGCAATAGAAGTTTCTTCACTCCTGTGTCTGTCACACGGCTAAATCTGCTCTACCAATAATACCCTGTGTGTCAATCCAGTCTCGACCCTCTCCAAGTAGGCTACTTAATATTGATCACACAGTTCTGATCGGCACACAAACCTTAACATTTCAACCAAATACAACATTTTGATTTAATAGTTCCTTCCCATTAGCCCGTGGAAACCCACCAGTTTTATGTAGTCACCAAACAGTAGTTTGACTGCTGTGCAAGGTAAGAAATCTTCAAATTTCCAATCCCAAATGATTAATCAGCACACTCAAAAATGGGAAGATTTAAGCTTCATTTAATGAACAAACATCTCCACTTCTTTGACTTTAAAAGGGCTATTAGGTTCAGAAAAAATAATCAAGAAGTAAATTGTCTCATTCATCACTATTGCTACTCCAGCATGACTAAAGGAAACTCTCATCTGTACCCACACAAGCAGCACTGATACTGCTCATGCCACTCAAGAACAGCTGCAAAGCTTTTGCTATTTAATCCACATCAAATCACTCTCAGCCTACTCATCTTAGGGTTTAGCTGTGCTTTTAATTAACATCTATTTTTAGGGTGGTGAGGATACTTTAGCTGTGATTCACTGCAGTCTTTCACTGTGACTTTGAGCGCTGCATCAGGTCACACTAGCACTGTTCCGACACCTGGCCATAGCTACCTTGAAAATCTCCTTCAGTTCTGAAATGCTGGCTGCCCGACTAGCAGAGTAGAACATGCACCCATTCTGTTAAGGCCTGGATAGCCACAGTCATTTCAAACACCTTTTTGGGGCACCCACCTGGGAAAGTGAAATCCTATCTATTCTCTTTACTGGGCATCGCAAGGTTCTCGTGAATTTTGCAGAAGTACTCAAATAGTTTCAGCTAACCCTTTCAGAGCAACCGCACACCATTCATGTTTCACCTTAATTCTTGTAGCCTGGGGATCCGTGCAGTCATCAAACCGGATACAATATCCAACTTCATGCCCCAATACTGCCCCTCTTTCATCAGCAACTCGGCCTGCAACCTGAGAAGAGAGAAACTTCTCAACAAGAGACCACTCATGGCACACAACTTCATTGTATTGTTATTTTGTCCATAGAAAACTGACATCAAAAGTGATCCGAGGGCTGGAACCCATCTGCTGGGAGGCCAGGCTGAGAGAGTTGGGTTCGTTCAGCCTGGAGAAGTGAAGGCTCCAGGGAGACCTTATTGCAGACTTTCAGTACTTCAAGGGACCTGTCAGAAAGACAGGGACAGACTTTTTAGCAGGACCTGTTGCAACAGGAAAAGGGGTGATGGTTCTAAACTAAAAGAGGAGAGATTTACACTGGATATAAAAAAGAATTTTTTTTACACTGAAGGTGGCGAGAGCCTGGCCCAGGCTGCCCAGAGAGGTGGTCGATGCCCCATCCCTGGAACCATCCCAAGGGAGGTTGGATGGGGCTCTGAGCAACCTGCTCTAGTTACA